>ML682017.1:15675168-15771321 GCA_007922195.1 Podocnemis expansa | reverse complement strand
CCCCCAGGGGACTGCAGCCCCCTGGCATGGTTTCGAAATAGCAAGTTCACAGTGTGAACTTGCTATTTCGATGACCTGGTTTTGCCTTATTTCGAATTAACATTTTGTTAATTCGAAATAAGTTGTTTCGCAACGAGCGTTATTTCGATACAAGTTGTTTCGCAACAACCATATCGAAATAACTGGCTGTGTGAGAACACAGCCTAACAGATTTATTTATTGCATGAGCTTTTGTGGGAGAAAATCCCACTTTGTCTTCGAAGTGTCTGATGAAGTGGAATTTTCTCCCATGAAAGTTGATGCGATAAATAAATCTTTAAGTGCCACAGGACTCCTTGCTTCTGTTCGGTGAAGGAATTCATCATTTATCACAGCCAGGAAAATCTGGGCCCTATTATTACTGCTAGCACATATCCTCCAGTTATATCTGGGAAGTTGGTTTTCCATCATCATCACAGTTCTCAGGAGTATTTAGTTCATCAAAAGCCTTAAAGGTCTCTGTCCATGTCCAAATCAGGTTCCGGTGGTCCATGGTGCACCCCAGGCGCCATCCCAGGGGAAACTCTAGTAGATTTTTTCCCCCTCCAATGTGCTATTTACCCAGACAGAGCAGACCTGACTGTCTTATCAATACCATCTTATCGAGACCTTACTGTCTTATCAATTCCATCACTTCTAGTTTCTTTAGTCTACCTCATCATTGATATACAATGCTATTCCAACACTTTTGCCTTTGTCTCTTTCCTGAACAGCACATAGCATTCAATATTTGTACACCAGTCATGGCTACTATTCACCATGTTTGTTATGCGTATTATATCTAGTTTCACTTCCTCTGCCAGTAGCTCTAGTTCCTCCATTTTGTTACCCAGGCTCCTCTCATTGGTATATAAACAACTTAATTTTTGCTGTTCACTTTGCTCACATTCCTTACCTGATTTGGCACTACTCTTCTTGTTAATGTCAACTCTGCTTCCCACCGCTGTGTCCTTTCTTACTCCATTTTCCTCCTTTTCAATGCTAGTATTGGACATCAAGATGACCTGGGCATCTGCCCCAAATTCTTAGTTTAAAGCTCTCTTAATCAGTTGTGCTACCCTCCACCCTAGAGTTCTGTTTCTTTCCCCATTCAGGTGAAGTCCATCCAAAGAGAACAGTCCTCTGTCCATGAATGCTTCCCAGTTACAATATACCCCAAAGCTCCCCTTATGGTACCACTACCTGAGTCATCCGTTGATCATCAGAATCTTGTCATGCCTTTTTTGTTCTCCTCTAGGGACAGACAGACAATCCCACTGAAGGTCACCAAGCCTTGATTTCCTTAAGAGACCTCCCCAGTCTAGCATAGTCTCCTTTGATACATTCCAGCAAGAATCTAGCTATGTTATTTGTATAGACATGAAGGGCAATCACAGGATTCGTTCCCACTCCTGTTAGGATCCTCTTCAGCCTCAAGTCCACATCCTGTATCTTAGCACCCAGCATGCAGCACAACCTTCTGTTCTTTGGAGCTGCTCTGGTTACAAGCCTGTCTATTCTCAGCAGGGAGTTCCCAATCGCATAGACTTTCTTTCCTTATAATGGTGTGATTCTCCAGCATATCCCGTCTTTTCTGGCTGCAAGTCATCTCTCCTACAATTCTTTTGCAATCCTCTGCAACTGCACCTGTATCCTCCAGGGGCTTTTATTTGGTTGTATTTCCGTTGCCTCATTCATGCTTTATGGGACTAGTTGGTCTTTTCTTTTTGCCCTCCCACCTTCAGTAACCACCTGCTGTGCCCCTTCATTTTCCAACCCTGAAAACCTGTTTTGAGCTCTTTCTCTTCATTAGCCTGTCTTTTTTCCTCTGTCAGGTTCTCACTGTCGCATGCTTCTACGGGCCACTTTCCTCACCCAGAATTCTCCACTTGGAGTTCGTTGGTCCTGCTTCCATTTGCAGGGTTAGATTTTTCCCTTCAGCCTCCTCGTTCCTCTGCTCCATCAGCTGCTCAGAGCCCTACCTCAACTCAACCAGAGTTTCCACCTGCATCTCCAACCCTCAGATCTTCTCTTACATCAGTTCTATGAGGCAGTATTTCATACAAATTGAGCTCTTTTGAGATACCACCTCCAGGGCCATGCAAATTCCACCTACAATCAGTTTCACTGTTTCTTCTTGAGTGACTAGCACTGCTGCCTTTTATCTTTCACTACCTTTCCCCCACTTCCTGTCAATGACACACAAAAACAGCAAAAAAAACCACCAAAACACACTTCAACAAGCACAGCAAATCAGTAGTACTAGAACACTGCGCTCCCTCCCCCACCACAAACTCCCACTCACCTCTCCTGTTATCTGTTCTGTTGGCTTCCTCCTGTGCTGCTGTAGCCTAATTGACAGGCTGCCTTTATAGCTTCCTGATTAGGTAAACTCCACCTCCTAATTAGGGTCAGCTGATCTCAATACACCCCAGTACCAGCTCCTGCAAACCAATGGGGGGGGGGGTGAGGATCATACTTATGTCAAGAGGCAAGGCATTCATGGGATCTGGCCATTCAGAGAGCTTTCATATGATGTTCCACCTTCCAGAAGTCAGGAACACCATGGAGGACCTCCTCAGCAGGTCCTTCTTAACTCACTTTATCTCCACCTTCAGGTGACCAGTGTGATCTTCCAAACATTCAGAGTTCCCCAAGTTGACCTCTTCACATCCAGCCTGAACAAGAAATCCCATCAGTTTTACTCCGTCTGCAGACTTGACAACGGGTCACTGTCTGATGCCTTTCTTCTCTCATGGGTAGGGACACATGTATGTCTTCCTGCCAACAATACCACTGACTCCAGGGTTTTGTTAAAGATTGAGCGACAAGGCAGGCATGATCCTGATAGCACCTGCATGGCTGCATCAATAGTGATTCAGCACATTGCTTGAACTGTCACCTGCACCCTGTGACAGGCTGCTCCCAGAGTCTGGTCCAGTGTGCCACTGTGATCCCCTGTAATCCATTCCTGAACCCTGACTTATCCCCCTTTGCCAGGTGACTACTCATTCCTGAGTGAGTCCACACCAGCCTTCTGCATGTAAATGGTCCCAGACAGTGGGTCTGTGCCCACTGTGCATCTATGGGGCAGTCCCCAAGTGAGGAGCCTCAGTCCCCAGACCCTACCCCCATCCTACAGAGATTGGAACCCAGCTTTTTAAATCCAGGTATTAGAACAGAATTTTAAACTTGGGTAGGCTTTTTTGTAGGGAAGAAACAGTGGTTCAAGGCAGGACATTAGGTTGTTTTGGGGTAAATAATGACTTCAGGTAGTATACCAGAGTTGTTTTACCTAGATGGACAATGGGAACTGATCGTTGCCAGCTATGGGTGATATTCCTTCAAAGGAGCTCACAATGCAATCAGGAAGATTCAGTATTTCGAATATCAATAAAGTTCTCTATTGACTGGAACTGGTCTGATAACTGCTGAGCTGGGTGTGTGCAGGCATGGGTTCATTAGGGTCAGGATCTTAAATCCCCCAACATACAGTGTGTAGTGATATGCTTGTAGAAGGCTGTGAATTTAGAGACACTCCCTAGCATGGGCCAGTGTTGTGTAAATTGGGAGATGTGCCCCAGAGAAGATCTAACATGGCTGCTCCCAGGTACACACCTGGATACCTGTCTGTATGATTAAAGTTCTATCCTTACTCATTCTGTAGTATCATCTTTAATGAACCCTCAAGATCATTACACAGTGCTTCCCTGTTTTGCCAGTCCCAGAGTTCAGTGCAGTTCCTGCCTTGAAGCATGGTGCTCCACTCTGGTTCAATCCTTGATGCAAATGAAGTTTTCTGCTGTCCATTCAGTGTGCTAATGGCTCTCATCTTTGGTGTAGATGAGGCTAGGAGAGTTCGCCTAATTCCATCACACTTGTTCAGAGAGGTTTGTGTGTCTCCCACTGCCTTTTCATTGTTGTTGGTTTCTGGTTCAAGCCGAGGCTGGGAGTGAATGTGTGGGTGAGTCACAGAGGCTGGATACTATGCTCTGGTTCCCCAAGAACACACAACTAACAAGTAACATGGCGGCACTTCATATACTGCATCATGAGTATGGGGCTCCAGAGGGTGCCGGAGTTGGCCATGCACATGCTGCTAAGGAAAAAAAAAATCTGGTAGTGGTGCATGAGGGGGTCCACACACTTAGAATGGAGTAGACGTGAGCAACACATCTCAGAGAGCAAAAGGTAAGTAATTCCCTGACAGAGGCTACCTCGGGGGTTGGCAACCCAAAAGATGATAGCCATTTTTAAGAATTCCTTCAATAACCAAGTATTTTGAGTGCTGCAGTGGGTGTAGCACTGGTGGGGGTGGGGAGCCTGGAACCAGGAGCAGGTCCCCTGCAAAGTCTCCCAATGGCTGGTTGGTGGGATGGGGGCTGAGCCACACTGGGGGCAGCCACAGAGCTGCAGGTTGCAGACCCTTGTGCTACATCTACACTTAAGACATTAGATCCAACTACCTTAATTTGAACTAATATTAGTTAATTCAAACTAACAGCCCCACTAGAAACCTATTTCAAATTAGCGTGTCCATGCCAGGAATTGCTAGTTTGGCTTATGAGGGGGGCACCATGGGAAGTGTGCAACATGGCCCCCAAGAATGGCCATGCCCCCACCCAATCCCGTAGAAAGAGGAAGGCACTTCCTCCCAGGGCAGGGCTGTAAATTGATTTTCTAGTGCCCCCTCCACCAGGGCCCGATCCAGCCTCAGTCCCCTGGCCAGGTTGGGGATGCCTTCCCTCCTGTTGACTGAGTGCAGCCAGGGCTGGGCAGGGGGTGCCCTGGTCATGCCGAGCTGGGTGGTGGGGAAGGCGCCCCCTCTGCCCAGCCCTGGCCACACTGAGCCAGACAGCGGGAAGGCACACACCCCCGCCCAGCGGCCCTGGCTGGGCAACAGGGAAGGCATCCTGCTCATCTGGCTCTGGCTGTGGGCTGTAGCTAGAGCTGGATGGGGGGGATGACTTCCCTGCCACCCAGCTAGTGTGGCTGGAGCTGGCCAGGGGGGTGCCTTCCACAGGCACCCTGGGGACCAGGATGGGAAAGCTGACCAAGCTGGCTTTCCTGTCCCGCTCCCTAGGCCTCCTCCCCCATGTGTCTTTCTCCTTACCTGACTGCCTGGGGTCCCAGAGGCTGGAGCTGCCATGGCCATGTAGTGTGGCCAGAGGCTTTTGGGGCAGGATGGCAAATGAACCCCCTCAGCCCCAGCCTGACCCCCAGAAGAACATTCCTCTTTGGGGCTAAGAAGGGTCAGTCTGGTGCCCTCTGACATTCGGCACGTAGGGCTTCACCCCATTCGCCCTACTGTAGTTATGGACCTAACAGTTAGTTCAAACTAACGCAGCTCTATTTGTTAGTTCGAACTAAAGGCAGGTTTTACAAGTTCAAAATAAGCTTTCCTTAGTTCAAATGAAGGACTTCCTTAGTTCCAACTAATGAAAGCCAGTGTGGCCATGCACTGATTTAGTTCGAATTAAGCCCCCATAATTCAAACTAAATTACAAGTGTAGACGTAACTTTGGACTACTTCAGGGTCGCGTTTCATTCAAAGCATGGGGCCACGAGGGCTGTTCTAAGAAAAAGGAAACAGAATTTTGTAATCTGGGCAAACAGGACACCCCCCCCATTTCTTTGAAATGGTTGAACTATTGTGTGTGGATTTTTCAAAAATAATGATGAGCCTGAGACAACAGTCTGCATGCAAAATTTCTGCTCAAATAATTACAGTTTGGCAAAGTTATAAGCAATGAAAAAGTAGGGTTTATAATGAGAAGTGTTGGGCAACCTTAACAGACCACATTATTAGCCTCCTAGAATTGACAAGATGTATTACCATCCTAGCCAACTAACTAACCTTTTTGTATTTTTCCCACTACTCCTTTTGCCTGAGAGATTTCTGGGTGTTCTTGTTCTGCTCTGTTTAAATTCTAAGCTTTTTGGAATAGGGATTGAATCTTTTATTGGGCCAGTGTCTGTCACCCTAACACATGTTTAGTACCTTACTGGGAAAGCAATCATGGATTTCGGTAGGGTTATTCGTGGAGTAGGGTATTAAAACCTAAGAAAGAGCAGAATAATGTAGCCCAGTCGTGCACATGTCTACGTGGTGCAGTACGCAAACTCTTAGTTACACGAAATAATCAACTTTCTAAGAACTCCTTTCGCAGGTTCCGCAGAACAGCTGCATAGTTGCACAAGGCTTTAATGGGGGGGGCATTAAGATCAAAGGCACTGTGACATCATACCGGAAATTACAGATGAGTGAAGACATTAAGCTTTACCCTTAAAGAATAAAATTCCTTAGACTGCCTGCTAAATCCACTTTGCCTGTTGATGAAATCAGTTTAGCATCAGCTGGAAGAAAGTGTTACCAATTACCTTGCTGTTGCACAGAATTGAGCTATGTCTGAGAGCGCTGTGTGAGAATGTAAACGTGCAGGTTTTAGACTAACAGTTCCACTACAGTCACAATTGAGACAGAGGATTCAGAGAATTACAAATAGCAGAAAATTGGCTTGTAAGAAAGAAGGAAACAATGCCAGGAGGATGTTTAAAGTGTTAAAATTATAACAGTGTATGTCCTTAGAGATGTGGCTGTATAAAGAAGGTAAGAGAACTATAGCTGAATGTGAACAAAACTTTTTAATGGGAGAAAAGCTATTATCAAGGCCTCAATTCAGAAAAGCATTTCAGCTTGTTCTCAAATCTACCTCATTTATGGCAGCGCTTATGCATAGAGCCCTGCGCGGATACAAATAAGTGGATCTGTATCTGACTTGCATCCGCAAGAAATGGTCCACGGATATCCGTGTTGTATCCGCGGATGCAGATATAATGTGGATATCAGTGGATATCTGCATATTTGCAGGGCTCTAGCTCTGTGCAGATAAAAATATGTGGATCCGTATCCAACCTGCATCCGCAAGAAATGGTCTGCGGATATCCATGTTGTATCCACGGATGCTGATATAAGGCAGATATCTGCGGATATGCGTGGATTTGCAGGGCTCTACTTATGCACACTCTCAAATTCCATTGTAGTCAATAGGTACTTTAGTGCTGCACTGAGGCAAGTATCAATGACTTATGTGGTTACTTGCTGCCCTGAATACATGTGAATTCTTGGATTGGGAGGCTAACGAATAACTTCCAATCAATGGAATACTACCATGTATGTGAGGTCCAAAATTCAGGTTTTTGAATGAAAAAGAAATAAAATGTCCACTAGGAATAAAAATAGTTTCATGCAATGAATAAATGTCACCTTTTGTTTCAGATTCAGCCAAAACACACAAACGTAGTAGTTCTTGAGAGTCAGAAAGTAAAATTACTGAGTCTGGTTTCACTATTCAGGGTGAACAAGCAAAGATCAGAAAGTGTATGGGCATAAATGTAGCCAAGTTCCAAAGGGGCAGCCGTATTAGTTTAATAAATCAAAAAAAGGAAGGAGTCTTGTGGCACTTAAACTAATAGATTTATTTATTGTATGAGCTTTCGTGGGAGAATATCCCAAAGCATCTGACAAAGTGGGATATTCTCCCATGAAAGCTCATGCGATAAATAAAGCTGTTAGTCTTTATGTGCCACAAGACTCCTTGCTTTTTTGGGCTATAAATGTGTATATATGTATCAATGTATAGGTATATATGCTATTACATTTTTAAACTAAAAAAAAGTTTTAACAATCTAAGCCAAGACTTGTGAAACAGTTATGATCTCTCTACTATAAATATTGTATTGTAATTATTGGAATTCCCTATACTTGAATAAAAATGCTGCAATAAATTTAACTTCTTTACAAGGTAAATGTCAAATCTTCTTTTATGGCTCCCAGTTTTACTGTTCTAAAAGGGGTGAATCCCAGATACTGTGTCCCCATCTTCCCACCTTCAGTATCATTGCTGGGTGTTGGCGGCTTTAAGTTTCAGTTGTGGTACCTCATGTTCCCAGTTCCGGGAACATACTGTTTTCAGCCAGTACAATATTCTTTTAGGGTAATGCTGTTCCCTGGTGACTTCACCTCTAGTCATTTTCTACCATTGCAATCTCAGTCTCTCCCAGAAGACTTCTCACCAGGGACTTCAGCTATGATTTATGCTGGCAGAAGTCACTGTGGAACATGAAGTGAATGTGAGTCATAAGTCTTTGAAGATCCATTTCTGAGATTTTTCTAGTGCAGCGTTTTGTGATGTCATTACCAAAGGTGCCGTGGGCCCAAGCACCGGATTTTCCAGGGATCTGTGGGAGTTGATTATTCCTATTTTAAGATAGCATTAGGACAGTCTGAAAGGTTATGGTATCCATCCAAGCTTTAGGAAGATCGACAAAGAAACTGGACTTTCTTGCCTAGTATGTATGCTTCAGGAAGGAGTTAAGAGACTGAGACAGCTGCACGTCTAGAAGACAGCTGTGAGATATAATGGTCAGGAAGAGGGAGACAACTGCTAGGACTGGATGTGCAAACTCAATCATGAGTGCTTGAAAGTACCTTGCACTACAGGACCAGACAAATATTCTGAGGAAAGAAGGCTGTGCTCAGACAGCTGCTGCTGCAGTGATGATAAAAAGATGGGTGGCAGGGGGGATGAGGGGCCAGCAAGCTTTATTTTTCTGTGTATCTTGTTCTAAAGGGGAAAAAAGCTGTGGAGCTTTGTTGGCTCACTGCTCTGAGAAGGGAACAAAAGTCAAGGATAGCTGTGGAGAATTCAGGTCTGGACACATTTCTTTGTTTCGGGTCAAAGGCTGGAGCTCTGATAGAGTACAGGAGTGCTCCCTCAGTGCTTTGTTACTGTTAGGCACATATATTAATGGAATGGGAAGTTGTGTTTTTCCCCCCATCTACTTCTATAGTACGATGCTTGCAAAGCTAGAGGTGTCACATTTGGCATTTTTGCTGGCACTCTCAGTGAAGGGACAAGTCTGAGTGGACATGATCCTTCCAGATCAATGCTGAAACCCAGGGACAAGATGCTTCTGATGCTGTACCCACTCCTCAGATAAACAGGACTTCTGGGTAGACTACTGTCAGTTCAGTGCCTTTCAACAACACTAAATTCACCAAGAAAAATAAACAAACCCTAACAAGATCCAAGAAGCAGCCTAAACACATTTCATGTGAGACATTCTCAAAGAAACTACAGCTTTTGAAATATAAATTTGTAACCCCCCCCCCCCAGTTAGCTTTGGGACTGGCCATAAATCTTAAAATAATGATTTATGTCTCACTGTAGCACCTTTTCTGACTGTCACAAGAAACTGCAAAAAGAAAAAAGAAAAGAAAAAGTATTTTATTATCCTTTCACAAAGATTAGTGTACAAGAATTTATGGTGAATTCCCATCTGCTCCTGCTAGAAATGTTTTTATTGTTGTTGTGTAAATCCTTCTCAATAAGAAAAGCCAATATGTTGATAAATGCTGTTGTTTAGTCTCCAATGAGAAGTAATTGTTAGTCATTCAGTCATATTTGGCTGTTTTTGCTTGTAGAAGCTTTGGGTACAGTCGACTGGATTATGATCAAAAACTTTTAATATCCTTACCTTTGAGTATTTCCCCAATAGGCATAGCCTTCAAGTGGAGGTGGGAGTAAAAAGATTCCTCTGTATGTGTACTGTAAAGATGACAAGCCAACTCTACAGCCTGGTCTACAGTGTTAGAAAAATTCAGCGGCTTTCCACAAGCTAGACAGAGTAGGCCGCGAAACTCCAGTTGCCTTTAATTCCTTGTTAGCACACCATCTTCACTGAGCTGCGCTGACAGGAAACGCATGTGCACTGGTGTAGTGCTATGTCACTTGAGGGGATGGTCTTAAGTCAATTTCTGGATTGCCTGAGTGAGTCTTTACTGACCACTCAGTCAACTGGGAAAAATCGATCTGATGGTGGTGAATTTGCCACCGTCAGTGGAGGCATACCTTGAGTCGAAGACATAGAGCCAGCAGTTCTTTTGACTAATAAAGTGAAGCAAGGAATTGAACAATCAGTGATTTTTCTTTCAACTCACAGATGAACACATGGGGCACATGAGTGAAGCTAAGAGGAAAACGTTTACTGGATTAGGAAGAGAAAAGTAGGATGTTCATTGGCAAGATTCTGCTTTCTCTGATGCTTGTTTGTAAAAAGAGAAGGGATGATGGAGGTTTGACCCCGTACTCCCATAATTCCTGTGGCTGCTACGGGGTATTCTGCAGGATGCCATGAAAATTGCTTATAAGGCAAGGAACCTGTAGTCATCCTGGATACCTCAGTGCACTGGGCCATGCCCACGCTGATGCAACATGCTCTTGTGTGAAAAATATGTTGTAAAGTACGCTTGTGATTTCATGCCACTGAAATTGTTGCCTTCATATAAGCAAGCTGTCATAGACCATTGGCTGGTGTGATTGTATGGAGAAGTCCTTAAAGTGTGCCAGGTCAAAAAGGGATTGGAGACCTGGCAAAAAGTTTCTACAGCTCCAGAGGGGCTGTGAGGGCCTCATATTTCAGCTCTGCTAGGTAGGTAAACCCCACTAACTGATTGCATTCCCCACTTTCCTGCATCTTGGGGTTCAAGTAGGCAGTCAGAACTGTGTCAGGGTGCAGTCTGAGCTTATTCCCCCAGGTGGGAAATGTAGGAGGGAGGGGAGAGATCTCAGCACCTCAGGGCAGCTCTATCTCCTCTTCCCAGATCCTATAACTGGGTCTGTCTGGGCTGGCACCTCCTTGGCTTAAATGGGACCCACACAAGTACGGGGCTTCATCTGCATGACTCTAATTGCAGATCTAGGCCACAGAGTGTTAAGGCTTTGGGGCAGGAAGCTAGTAATACACACAAGTAGCCACTTACTTCAATGCCTACACATGGCTTTAGGTGCATAAATTTATGCCCTGAAGTTTGAAAGGATTGGCTTTATGACATTTTTGGAGCTAGATAATAAGGTAAGACATGTTAAAGCAAAACTTTGGAATGTAAAATTAAGGCTCCCTTGGGTAATGAAAAGCCTTCATCTGTTTACCTTTAATTTTAAACAATGCATTGTAATTTTACTTTTGAGTTAATGGAAGGCAAAGAGTCTGTTTGCTTTCTATGTGTTCATGTCATGAACGTTCTGTCCTGGAGCATGGAAAATATGTCATCTGCGCTTAAAACAACATTGATTGCACAGCAGATGTGTGCGCGCACACAGGCTGTAGTGGAAATCTGAAGCATTTAATTGCCAGTTGCCTGCAGCTGGATTCTTTCTTTCCAAACAAGTGAGGAGGTGGAGTAATACAAAAGGACGTCAAGAGACAGTGAGTTCATGTGATTGCTTATTAAAAATATTATTCTGCCTCAGTTCACAAGCAAGCATCTGAAAAACTGCCCTCTGTTCAGTATGTGCTCACTTCTCTTGTATATTTCAGTGAAATCACTGACCAGGTAGACAACAAATAGCTCATACAAATAATGTATTGCTTTAGTGCAATGTGTAAAAGGGAATATAATAGTTAATGAAGGTAATGTTCTAGAGCAGGGGTTGGCAACCCAAAAGATAAGAGAGCTATTTTTAAAAATTCCTTCACTGTTTTGAGAGCCACGATACGTGTAGCCTCCTGGTGGTGAGTGGAGGGAGCTGGGCCAGGTGTCTGCTGCCAGGGTGCAGCCAAAAAGCTGCATGTGGCTCCAGAGCCACAAGTTGCAGACCCCTGCTCTAGAGCAGTGCTTCTCAACCTTTTACCAGTTAATGGCACAATGCTCCTCGGATTCAATGGCAACTGCCTTCCAGAAGAAGATTGGGATGTACTTTGGTGTGGGACCACTGTTCTAGAAAGGCTGGGTTTCCTAGTGGAAAAAGCACTGGAGTAGAACTCAGCAGACCCAGGTGACCTTGGGCAAGTCACTTTACTTTTCTATACCAGTTTCCCCATCTCTAAAATGGGGATAAAGATACTGACCTCATTTGTGAGGTGCTTTCAGAGCTGCTACTGAGTTAGATATGAGTGGGATTTTTTTTAAGAGCCACAGCCTCAGCTGTAGACTTCAGTCAAACTGTGTTTTCTTACCTCTCCTGAAGATCTGGCTCATGGTTTCTAGTTCTGTATGATAAGGCCATGAAACAAAAGCAAGTTTTTAAACAGTTTGTTCAGGAAAGCTCAGCTCAGGTGCAGCTTCTGGTTTCTGGTGAGGTCACAAATGGGTGTCAGGTAAGTCTAAGTCAGGCTGTTAAATATAAAACATCCACAACTAACATAATGAACCTTTACCCTCCCACTAACTGCTTTGTATGTTGTCTCTGTATCTCTTAACTGGGCAAGACCTAAAGTGGGGCTCAGTGTGTGACAGAAACGTAGACTAAGAAACACAAAGGAATTACTTATGTAGGAAAGTTGACATCCTAGAGAATGCGCCCTTTGAATATAAACAGCTTTCTATAATCTTAGGCCTGGTCTGCACCTGGTTTTTGTATTGTTATTCTAAATAGCTGAATTGTTACTGATACATTTGTCATTCTTTGTCTCATTCGTGAATAACATATAGTTATAAGCTTTTTTTTTTTTTTTTCCCTCCTTCTAGCAATACATGTGTCCACACTTTAAAAAAGTTGCACTGAGTGGGACAGAATTAGACTGGAGCATTTCTGGAGAGTTTTCGAAAGCCAACATATTAGCCCTAGGCTCAGTGACTTTCATTTCCACTTGTAGCTGAGCAGTGCTTGCTCTATGCTAATTAGCACACTTGGAGCTAATTAAATCCAACCTCCCCACCCCCCAACTTGTTAAAAAGCTTTCCCTCCAGAGAAAGGAGGTAGCTTGAGTGAGAGAGGTGGTAAGGTGTGGTTGGAAGGAAGACAGCTCTGGAGAAGGAGCAGAATTCTGGTCAGGAAGAGACCTAAAGAAACAAAGAGTGAGTGGAAAGGAAAATCCTCTGCCTGAGGGAAATAGACCTGCTGCTAGTGGGAAGTGTAGGACCTGCCAAGGTAGAGGAGGAACTTTGTCACATGAGCTTTTGAGGGCACACAGGCCCTGTGTTTCATGATTCAACAGTAAAAATGAGAAGATATTAGCTTTGTGTGGCTCATTTAATTTTGGTACTACAGTGACTGATGTTCCTTGGAGCAAAGGCCAGGTGAGTCATGGGGTTTCCAAAGCTGTCGTTTCAACAAGCTTCCAAAGAAACCATGTAAGGGAATACACACTGCAGAGCGCTTCTTGTGCTGAAAGGTCTATGTGAAAGGTTGTGATATCTTAAGAAACAAAGGTGTTTGATTAAAACTGCATTTATTTAATAACAATCAATTAGAAAAATTATTACCACTTTCCTGACAGACAAGCACCTTTCCATGTCAAATAATGTCTATGGCTTCTTGAAAGACTTTCATTCGGTGCACTATATGGGCCTCTTTACAAAGTGCTAAGAACTTTCTTCTGAAAAGAAGCTCCTTCAGCTGATGGTGGGGTGGGGAACATAGTCATCTTCAGAAACCTGCCCAAAATGAAAAAAGCTACCTGTAAGAATGAGTATCTTCCATTGCCTTTTAAAAACTGTCTCACAGATGTGGCAGGAGAGTCACCACCACCTTCATGGTTTAAAAAACAAAACCCAGCCCCAAAATAAAAGCACCCCTGAAACCCACAGTCTTCAGTTTGCTACCAGGAAGAACTAAACATGTATGTATCAAAATGATACCAGACTACATTTTCCAAAACTTCTATGAGCCTAACACAGTTCATCCAGCCTTCCCTGGTACAAAGAGTCCCACTTTCTGCTTTGTAAGGGGAGTTTAGAACTATGGCAGGTGTCTGTGATTGAACTTTTACTGGCCATGAGGATGTCTATACAAATGTATATTTACTTACAGCTCAGTATAGGGTCCACCATTTGCCCCAATGTTGCACAAAAGCACTCCTCTTTCCTTAGTGTAGGCTTGATCCTGTTAGGCACTGAGCTCTTTTGTTGTGATCCAGCATAATCCTTAAGCCTGCAAGTAGGCTCCTTGAAGGGTAAAGGGCTATTGGTGGTTAATACCAAGCGACTGCTTAAGAGCTTTGCTGAGCTGGGATCCAGAGCATTCAGCGCCTTGCAGAACTGAACGGAGTATTCCTTGCATTGTTCCAACTTAAAACTTGTGTTTGCTGGCCAGGTATATATTGATGTGCCTGTCATATCTAAGCAACTCTTGCATGCTGTGGGCTCAGTTCCACTAGTGCTCTACTGCAACATGACAGTGGGGGAGCAAAGGTGGCTTTTCATTACCATTTCTAGGACTGGGGTAGCAAAGCTGAAGAGCTGGTTTGGATGTTGGCACAACTGTCTTAAATGGTGCTAGAATATATCAGCCAGAGGTGGTACTATGCTAGCTGGGAATCACAGGAGTGCAATTTCATGCTCGAATGTGTCCCTAGTGCCAAGGAAACTATGAGAAGGTGGGTGATGGAATAGATTGCCTGGGGTTAAGCCAGCCTGATTACAGAATGAGCACAACCTGAGGGGAATCAGGCAATTCCCCCTAAAGGGTAGAAGCTGGCTGCAATAAAGAAAGAGAGCTGGGCTTAAGTGTGATAAAACCCAGCTGGGGAAGGAGGTGAAGGAAACACAGTTAAGAAGCTCAGAATATGAAGGAAAGTTTTGCTGGAAGTGAGGCCTGGGAGAGACCCTGCCTAAAGTAGGGAGGAGATGGCAATGCCCCAAAAGGCACTTCTGAGAGTCTGGGTAGCAAATGGCACTGTGAAAACTGCAGCACAGGAAAAGGCACACACCTAGTTGTTCAGCAGGGGGCTAGGCAGGCACCTAGAACTGGGGCTGGGAATGGATTTCCCTACTTGTCCCAGCTAGAAAACATATACAAGCCTGCTACAAGAGTTAAGCCCAGGAGTGCTGTAGGCTAAGCCCTAAAAATGAGTTGAACTGAGGATTAGTCCTAGAGAGAATGGAAAGATTTTATTTGCACTAAAGATTCTTTGGGACTCCAAGAGTCACACCTGTCCTAATTAAAAGATGGTGAACTGGCTGAAGGGCTGAGTTTCTGGAAGAGATGCCATCAGTGTCAGAGTTGGTGGTGACCGGACGGAGTGGGAAAAGACTGCGAATTCTTACACCACACCTGCACACAAAGGGCTGCCTCTGGGTGAGTAGACATGTCTACAGGGTACGTGTATCAGGGCTGGAAATTAGGAGGTAGTGGGGCGGGGGAAGGAGGTAGAAGAGGAAGAGGTGTGAGTCCGGTACTGCCTTTTCGGTTGCTAAACCAGCCCAGATTTGCTGGTCCTAGGGCATGTTATCAGGTCTAGCTGTTCGTTAAGGCTTTTGTCTGAGGTAGTAGTGTAGGTTGTATAGCTCAAGTCCCTGTTGAGGCTGAAGGCTTTTCTGTGAGTCAATTTTTGTGTCAATTAGGTTTCTTGTTTGTGATACTTTTTAAATTGTGTGTATTAAAAGGGTGGATGTGTGTGAATGTAATAAGTGAGGATGGTTGATACTGGTCCCTGGAGTGCAAATTATATTCAGGTTTTTTGATTTTTTTTTTTTTTTTTAATTTTGTTCCTCCTTCTGTGGGAAAAGGAGGAGATGTTGCCTGAGACTATATTTAAATGAGATGAACCAGAGCAAGTTCCCCAGCTCACAGAGTTAATTGTTTTATTTAAAGTAGATTCATGTGACTGCTTGAGAATTGCAACTTAATGGTTTTAATGAAATTTTCTAGCCCACATGGTTGCATGGTAAAGCTTAAAAATGCGACCCTTAAGGACTGCAGTGCCAGAGTACCAACAAAAACCTCGTTGTTGTTGTTTTTAAAAATCTAGTGTGTGCGTGGGGGGGAATCTGTATCATGATTTTTGGATGCTAGTACTGGAAACTCCAAAACTTTGGGAGGATTCAAGACTGCAAGATGTGGTCCTAGATCTGATCAGGTTTTGGCTGTGTCTAATTTTAATAGCTTGGCAGCATTTCTCTCTCTCCAACACAAGTTGGATCACTAACATACATTATCTCACCTACCTTGTTTCAATTAAGCATTTGTCTTGATTCCCGCTTCTTGTCTGTGTGTGTGGTGCAAAGCCTAGAATTTGTGCAAATAAATATGCTCCCATTCGCAGCTAGGCTTCTGTTCATGTTTTACTCCTATCAAGCTTGGGACATTCCTTCTACTACCAGCTACACTTGGAACAAACTCAAGCCTGTCACTACACCAGGGTTGTGGCTAACCCGTAGAACCACAACTAAAGGACAGGTTACTTGCATCCTGTTTCCTCGTGCCCACAATTTGGTCCTTCATGGCTTAATTAACGTTGTGAAGATGTTTGCAAAACTCTTAAAAAATCAAATTCTTTTTTGAGTGCTTATTTGGCTCAGCCCCAAATATGAATGGCTTAAAATGGGAAGAGGAGATGTAAAAATTAAATGGATGTTGAAATTACAGATTAACTGGTGGAGGTGGGAGGTTTTACCCCTGCCTTGAAATGAAATTGTGAGGTTGGTTTATTTTAGCTGTTGAGCATTGTGGGGGAAAAATATTAAATTACAGAAGCAAAGCTACATTAGTTAATTTCTCTACTCAGTGACCTGCCACAAAACACCCATGACATTTTCTGGTATACATGCACATATCTCTTTCTATCTAGCTTCCTTTTATAGTTTCTCTTGGCTATTGTATTTCCTATTTTCTGTATAGTTTTGTGTTTTGGTCTTAAACAGCTGTCACGTAGTTGCATTTGAGTGGTGGTGGGTGAAGAGGTTTTTTTTTGTTTTTTTTAAAAAACTTTTTGGAGTATCTCAGGCTGAAAATAAATAAATAAATAAATGTAAAAAAGCACAGCCTATATTACTGTGTAATTTATGGAGGAAAATGTAGACATCTGTTACTATCAACTTTTCTAACTATGTACCCTACATAAAGCATTCCTATTCAGAAAAAGCTACTAGTCACATCTTTTTATATGTCCTTTGTATGAAAAAGTTTTCTAATCATTTCCTTTTACAGCAGCATGTAACCAAAAGGTGGCAGCAGCCTACCATGCTCTATCAGTAAATAAATATATAAACTTGTTAGCAATATTATCAGTGGTGTTTACTTGCTTTTCTAAACCGGTTTCCTTATCTTGTATCAACAAAGCCAATAAATTGCATAGAGCAGGGTATTGTATATTTCTGTTTTACCAGTTCTGCTTGCTTTGCCTCATTGGTTGGCTTATATCTTTCAGATATTGCAGAACTTAAATAATAGAGGTTTGCTCCTCTCTTTCGCTGAAGTTTGTACTGATTGATATACATACTGCTCCCCCCACTCCACTTTAAAAGAACGGTAAATTTGCAAAATTAAGCACTCAAAAGTTAGGAAATGCCAGAATTAAAGTTGTTTGTACGACCTAAATTTGGCATCCTAGGAATATGTATTATGATAATTACATGGTCACTTACTGATCCCCTCCTTGGGTTTGGGTATCATTGGACCTAGTTTACAGTTTTCTGCAAAGCCTGCATTTCGAATTGTGGTTATGCTTGTAAAGAAATACAGTGGGGTTCCGCAGTTATTTCATAATGCTAATAGCACAGATTTGAAGAGGAAAAACTATGTTGTAGATAGGGGTGTTGGTGCCCCAAAAAGAGGGTCAGGCCCACCTGTAGTCACACTTGCCCCAGCCCCTAAGCCCAATCTGGCCCCCAGGTTCCCAAGTGGTGACAGGGCCTGATCCTGCTGCTGACAGCTGGTGGCATGGCCCCACGTTCCCAGTCAGGGTCAGGGACAGTGCCCGATTCCACCACTGCCAACAGCTCAGCTCCGAGTCCCCGGCCAGGGTCGAGGCTGGTCCAAGGTCCCTGGCTGGGGCCGGCAGCTGTGGGAGCCAGCGGGGGGCTGAGCCCCAAGTCCCTGGCCAGACTTGGGGCTTGTGCCCAGCACCAGCAATCCTACTAGTTTATAGAGCTTCGAAGGTTGTTCTTTCACCAACAACAGTTGGTCTGGTAAAAGATATTGGCTCACCCACCTCATCTCTCCGTTATCAAATATGCTCTTTTAGAAGTGTTTCTGATGGAAATCTGGTGCACAGAGTCCAGAATTAGAACACAACTTGATTTGTTTGTTCTTCCATTTGCTGCATATTGTGACATCTTTAATATTGTGGGTATTAATCTGAGCTAAATTGACTGTGCTGATGAGGTGGAACAGAATCCTGTCCTTTCACCTCTAGCTGTGTTGGTTCTGCACTGGTAAAAATTCAGCTCTGTTAATGAAATAAGTAGCTGTGGCTGGAGCAGTATGAAGTATGGCAGACCATATCTTCTGGCTCTGCCCACCAGGTGCCATTTGCCGTCCTTGCTCCCTGCACTGCTTTGCTGTGATCTTTGCATGTTACCCTCTGCTGGGGTAGTAGTGAAAGGATTACCTACAACTGTCTTCTGGAGTGGTACGAGTCCTGCCAATGCTACTTGTTTTGACAGGCAGAGGCCTCCCCAGGCTACCAGTCTGTTAAAAGCAGCCATACTGGGTCACACCAATGGTCCATCTAACCAAGTATCCTGTCTTCTGATACTGGTCCATGCCAGATGCTTCAGAAGGAATGGACAGAACAGGTGATCATCAAGCAATTTATCCTCTGTTGCCCAGACAGATTTTCACGTGTCTGGTTTTCTTTGACAGTAGCCTTGAGTTCTTGGCTAGACTCTAAGCCATGTGATGATTTCTTGGGCCTGATTCTGCTTTGCCCAGCACCTTGTATAGTAATTGACTCTTGTGGAAAGAAGATGTAACATGATACTGCATCAGAATGGCAGCATTTTATGCCCCCTTTATACCCTTAGGTTGAAATGGTGTAAACAAATGGTCAAGGTATAGGGCAATGGTGTCCTGACTGGAAGTATAATTTTCAAAAGTGACTTAGGCCTTCTACATCTCATTGACTTTCAGAAAGATGTAGGATCTTAAATTACTCTTGAAAATGGGGGTCCAAAACTAGACACATGCTTTTGGAAATTTTACCTTGTGTCCTTATGGTCACTATCTTCATTAGAATAGAGCAAACATTTTCAGACTAATGGCTTTTTTTTTTTTTAAGACAGTTTTGGTTAAGCCACATGATACAAATTTGCAACCTAGTTTTCACCCCCCCCCAAAAAAAATTGGGGTGGTGGCTGCTGTTCCCTTAAAATTTGTATCCCAGTGGTTAGGCCACTTACCTAGGAGGTGAGACCTGGCTTCAATTGCCGCACTCTCCCTTAGGAGGAGGCAGGGTGTGTCAGGAGTATGTTCTAACCACTGAGATATGAGAGATTCAGATATGGGGGGCTCTCAATCTCTCCTGTTGAAGACAATTGCTGTAATTTCTACTTTGAATAATTGATTAAATAGCTGTTGTAGCAAGGTTCTGAACTTCTGTCTCCCACGTGCCATGTGAGTACCCTAACCATAGTCATGAGGCTGGAGAAAGTGTGAATGACTAGTCCATTGTCATTATGAAACAGTATGCATTTTCATTATAAATGACAAAGTAAAATTGTCTTCTGGTTACATATTTGGACATGAGGCATGGTTGTCAACCTACATTGTTGAAATGTTAGCAAAAGCAGCATAAAGACTTCAGCTGAATCAGGCTGTTTTCTGATTAGACTCTCAGTATATGTTTTCTTGTTTCAGCAGAACCGCTGTTGAGGATCCCTGTTTTCTTAGGAATGTGTTGGTTTAGTTTCCTCCAAGCTAAGCTCACTTAGTTCCCCTGAAAGCTCCACAGCTCCTTTCTTTATCCCAGGAAGTGCACATACAGTAGCATTGCAAATTTTGCTTAAAATGCCTTTTCTGATGTTCCTTGGTTCTGACCTTCAGTCCTTCCTGGAGGGTAGGCTTGTTTCCACACCTTTTCATTGCTTGGTATCACCATTAAGACTATCAGCAACGTTGCCACCTGGGAGTTTTGGGTTTTTTATGTGAATGTTTCTGTCGATTAGGGTTTTTGATTTATGGGTGTCCATCAGTATAGCTTCCTTGGCCTGGTCTACCTCCAGTTTTTGTATTGGTACTGGTATGTCAAACTGAAGCAGTTATGTTGTTGTGGTGTTAACTTGTTTTTTTGGGTGTTCTTGCAATTTTCAGATGAACAACTACAGCCTATAGTTCTGGACAGAGTTACAGCTCTATAAAGATGACCTATGCTGTTTTGCTTATTTTCCTTCCCACCTGGGAATATACTATACCAGCATAAGCAAATTTACACTGATATAATTGCATCCTCACAGAAGGGAATAAACCACTTTAAAATTACCAATACATTTTAAGCAGTGTATCTTTTTGTATGTAGACAACGCCTGAACTACCATGAATGGTACGAGAATGATGGTTGATTATGGTATTGGTAGCATTTATTCCATGTAACTTGAGACATTTACAAGTTTTCAAATAATCTACACAGAACAAGTCAATGATTTTTGTTATATGAAGTTGGTACATAATGGAATCTGATGTCATGACAAGGTTTGGATTATACCATAATCTTGTTTACTTGCGCAACCCTTAACTGGATTGGTTTTTGACTATTGTGCTGTGGTGTATTAGGGACACCATATCAATGTATATTTGTATCTTGCAGAACTAGCAAATGGGGATAGCACTGGGTCCTTTAATCCCTCTCCCTCCCCATTTTAGTCTTTTGAAAACTCTTGGCCATGTTGACATTTAGGATGTGAGGTTATGATGGATGGGAAGCTTGATATGAGTCAACTATGTGCTCTTGTTGCCAAAAAGGCCTATGGCATGTTGGGCTGTATCAGCAGGAGTGTTGCCAGCAGATCGAGGGATGTGATTAGTCTCTTCTATTCAGCACTGGTGAGGCCACATCTGGAATACTGTGTCTAGTTTTAGGCTCTGCATTAGAGAAAGGATGTGGACAAATTAGAAAGAGTCCAGTGGAGGCCGGTGAAAATGATTAGGGGGTTGGGGGCACATGACTTACGAGGAGAGACTGGAGGAACTAGATTTATTTAGTCTGCAGAAAAGACTGAGGGAGGATTTGATAGCAACCTTCAACTACTTGAAGGGTTGCTCCAAAGAGGGGGGAGTTAGGTTGTTTTCAGTAGTCAGAGGACAGAACAAGGAGCAATGTTTTTGAGCTGTGGCTGGGGCAGTTGAGGTTGGATATCAGGAAAAACCTCACTAGGAGGGTGGTGAAGCATTGGAATGGGTTACCTAGGGAGGTGGTGGATTCTCCTTCTTTGGAAACATTTAAGGCCTGGTTAGACAAAACCCTGGCTGGGATGATTTAGTGGGAGTGGTCCTGCTTTTAGCAGGGGGTTTGACTAGATGACCTAGTGAGATCCCTTCCAACCCTATGATGTGGTGTACATATGGCAATGACTACTTGGAAAGGTGTGTTTAGTTCAATTTTCATTTCTATCCTTCCCAATAGTAATCCCAAATTGGGTCAAAATTTGCCATGTCTTGCTACAGAGTAACTTCATGGATATGAGGACTTAAGCTTTCATAGGACCCAGACAACCTCTAGTGTGAACTTACAATTCAGTTTTTTTGTTTTTCCTTCTCTAGAGTCATCACCCTTTATTTTAGTCCTGTAGTCCTTTCCCGGAACAGGTCTCATTTCCTCAATTCCAAGCAGTAGATGTGCATGAAATCCATTGGGACAACTGATCGTTTGTGAAGACTTTATTTTTCTAGTGTTTTAATGCATCACTTCTGTAAATAAAAGATGATCTTGGTTCTGCTTTCTTTATTGCTGCATTGTGTTAACAAAACCAACATGTCAAGCCACAGAGCAAAAGCAAAACATTCTATTGATCTACATAAAACATGAGTTCCAAGTAGTGACCCCCACCTCTTTATTAAATTCCAAATGGATAAGATAATTGGTTTGAATCACTGATTCCCCACCTATTTACCATTGTATGGCCCAGAGGCTGTTATATGGGTGCAGCTGTGTGCTCACTGGGCTGCAAGTGGCTCACAGGCCACAGGTTGAGAACTACAGGTTCGGATCCACCATATGTTTGTAAAGCAGCCCATGAGGTAAATGAGTATCTAGCCACATTTCGTAATAGTGAGTATGATAAGGTATCAAGTTCAAATTTAGTCTTCCATAGGATTTAAAAAAAACCAAAACCTAATTTTAGAACAGCCACCAAAACCTCTGCTTTTCTTTCTCTCTGCAGCACAAATGATTTCAGTGAGAGGCTCTCTCTGATACTGTATCTCTAAAGGAGGGGGAAGGTGTTTTTGTTCCCAAGGAAAAAAGGTGCCTGATGAAAGGACCAATTTTAGAAAGAATGACTATATGGGGTTGCATTGCCCATGTACCTTCCTCCCTATGCCCAGCTGATTTTCCGCTGCTGCTGCTGCTGCTACTACTACAGTGTCTGCTAGCTGGATTTCTTGAACTGAAGTGTTATCCAAAGCTGGTGAATTTTCAGGAGAAAGTTTGAGGTGAAAATGTCAATAGAATTTAATTAGCAGCATCTGCTGATATTCCAGGTATGGCTTTCTCCCACCATACCCAAGTACATGGCTTTGTCAAGGTCCATCTATCCTAAATCACAGTGTGGCCTGCTACTACAAAGTAATTCTGGATGCCCCAACCTCTGCCAGTACATTTCATTTATACCATACAAAAGCCCTTGCTAGTTCAGATCCCTCCCCCACCAGTCCAGCTCTGCCAGTGCAAATGGTGTAGAGTGGATAGAGTAGAGGATGGGAAGTCAGATGTAGGTTCTATTCCTGCTTCTCCCCCCTCCATGCAATGTTGGGCAAGTTGTTTGTCTTTCTCCCTTGGTGTTTCCATCAGTGCAATGAGAACAGCAGCACTTCTACCTACATCTGCTAGTAGTGGTGTGAATGTTTGCTTGCTGCTTTGGAATTCTTGTATGAAAAGGACTATAGACGCATGGCAAATATCATGAAATAGCTGCTGTATTACATGAGTCTCTGGATATTTACTGGATGGAAACATAACTGTGCCATAGGGTTTACATATTGCTCAACTAAATGGATTCTTCTGTGGTAAGGACCTGCAGTAGGTGGTACTCCCTTGCTTTAGCTGTGAGGTCTAAATATGCATATAAATTTATAACTAGATCCTGGTTTTAGTGTGTGTGATGTGATACCAACCGAGCTCTTGGAACTCATTCTCAGCAAACTAATTGCTGTTATAGTACCACATCCCATCATGCTCCCCATTCAGTGGAATGGCCTTCTATTACCCCTTTTGCATGGCGTCTTGGAAACTCAAAGTTACAAGCTGTCACTTTTAAATTTTGAGGAGGTTACTGCAGGTGAGATGACTCTTCAGGATAGCATGTAACCTGTCTGTCTTAACTCTCTTGAAGTCCAGCCAGCCTAGAATGAAGTCTGATGAATTATACTACTCTGTTTTATGGAGCCAGCCTATTTTGTTGTTTGGTTTTTTTTGGTTTTGCATTATGTGGTCTAAGAAATAAAATAGCGTTATGTTGAAATCCTCCAGAATGACTATTTTGTTTACTTAACTTCTGTTTGTATGCCATGAAACAAAATTTGGGCATAGTGATTTTCAGTACAGGGTGCCTTAGAGCATCTTAGAATAGACGTAACAAATGAGTCTGGTGGCATTTTTAAAGACTGAAAATGTATTTATCATGAGCTTTCATGGGGGGGTGGAATTCCCACTTTGTCAGATGCTTGGAAGCTCATGTGATAGATAAATTGTTAGTCTTTAAAAGTGCCACCAGACTCCTTGTTTGTTTGTTTTTTGCTGGACTAGACTAACACTGCTTCCCCTTTGGAACCTGGAATTGGCTTGAATGTGATTCTCTCCAAGAATCCTCTTCTGGCAATTGCAATCTTGGCCCTCTTTGGGAGGGTAAGTTTTTCTTTGCTTCTGCTAGATGACTTTTCTCAATCATCCCTTCAGTAGGGAGACAGTCCCTTTCATGGAGGGACTTTCCCTTAATCTGAAGCAAATAATTAAAAGCATGGTACCAAGTTGGTATAAGGAATGCATGCAGCTGCTATCTTAGTAAGGTATTCCTCAGATAGCTGACCAACAGCCTTATTGAGAACAAGTTAGTGAGGTTATAACCTCTCGCAGTCTGCAACTCAACAGGCGTAATAGGGCCCTATCTCTTGTTCGTTTCGTGAATTCTGTGGGCCAAAAATTTGAAGACATTACACAGTCGTCAAACAAAACTCCATATTGAAGCTCATGGGAATTATTTTTGAATAATGACTGAGCAAAAACCTCTTGCCCCTGTTGCTGTAACTGCAAAGCAAGAATGGGGAGGGAGGAGGAAAAAACGGAGACAGTAAATAAATGTCCCTTTCCTGACCTGCCCTCTCCCTCACAACCCTAATTGAAAAATTTTCTTTTGCTACTTAACAGTGACAGCTAAGAAACATAAACAGATAAAGGGCTTTGCTCTTTTTCTTTCTAATATACATCCCTGTGCTGTGAAAACAAAAACAAAAAATCAGGAAGGGTCACTTCATTTCTTTTTGTGTATAGCAAAAGGCAGCAACACTTATAATCCTTGAGTTCCAGGACATGTCATTAGTGTCATTAATATTGTTCCCTTATATAGACAATCAAATTGATTACCCATGCAAAACCATTGACTTCAAAGAGGCTGTGCCAGAGATAAATTTGGACCAATTATAAAATGTTCATTTCGCCCCTCCAATTCACATTTCATATGTTTATTTTTCTTCTAAGTGTGGTGCACAAGCTTTCTAGGCTGAGTTTTTGACAAACCTTCTAACCAAGAACAAAGCAATTTAATATGGATTTGGGTCTGAGAAGGTGGGATAGTTCTAATACACATCTCATAGAACATGTTCCCAAGGGAATTGATAGAGAAACATTTTTGTTTGATTCTAATACAAACCAGTGAAACAAAACCTTTAAGGCTATATAATCATTAGAGTCCTCTGTCTGCATTGTCTTGACATGTTTATAATTCTCTGCTAAATAATTTATTTGAAGATAACAGTGGGGGCTGGATAGCGAAGAGGCTTGCTAACACAATGAGAGTTTTATATTGGGGAAGTGATTTGTATTGGAAAACATGTTTAACAAATTATGTAAAACATGTTAATCAACATCAGTTAGCACCCAGTGTGGACAAAGGCAGCTGTGTTTCAAAATGTTAGCTTCTCGCAAGGCCACTGTGAAGTAAGGGATGCTGGTGGTGCAGCAGTACCCACTGGCTTGAAGTAATTGCAGCTAAATTCATGCCTTCAGTCATATACAGGGTTTACAGCTCTGTTCAGCATCCCTCTTCCCTAGTTTAAGGGGATTCTAGTACCCTTGGATGGTCATGATTAACCCTACGGTGTGCCCTCTGCCCATGTGTTTAGAAGCACAACTTGCTAGCCTCTGTGTGGCAGTATATAACACAATATTAATTGAAACGTGGGTTAACCTGGTTTCTAACATAACCAAGGGTGTGCCTACATGGGAAGGGTATAGTGGTATTAAGCTATGGCATGAATTTAAATGATTTTTGTAATTGTATAACTGCGTATGTGGACACAGTTATATCTGTTTGAAAGCCATTTTTCAGTTTAGCTTTGGAAGGGGTTTGGCTAAATTGCTATCAGTCATTCTTATGCCAGAATAAAAATAATGCTGGGATTATAGAGAGATAATTATAGCCATTAACTACATCTATAGCAGTAAAAACAAAGATTTTTCTGTGTATACCCGCTTTTTTTTCCAAGTGAAGAGTATGTCTAGGTAACAAGCTCGTATTCAGTTTTGGGGAGAGAGATGAAAGTTGTTGGGTCTGAAGAAGTCCAAATGCTGTGCTTAAACAGCGCCCCCCCCCGCTTTTAGTATTAAAAGAAAAAAAAAAAAACCTAAAAAACCACCACAACTGGTCTTAGCCTGCAAGTAACTGTAGTCCACTATTTTCAGTCAGTAATGAGGAAGAAAATACTATAGCACCACTGAGGGGAAAAATGCCCGTGTTAAAAAGGCCGAAACTTTGAATACCAATGCATGCATTTTCCTTATGAAGCTGCCCAGGGGACTGAATTACATGTATGTGAACTTTTGATGTCTGTCACAAGTAGCTGTTTGCTACATTCTTGCTCTGTCTTAAAACTGCTAAATGACTCCAGTTTTGTAGACCTGTTCATTGTTATTAGGCTCCATGGGAAAAGCGGGGGCTACTGCAGTAAGTGAGCCTTTCAGTGAATGCAAGTTGTCAGAATGTTGGAAAGCTCTCTACCAGCAGCAGACCGTAAAGCATGCCTAGGGCTGATGCTTGACTTAGCTCTGTGGCTACTTCTAAATTAACAATGGATTTTCACTGAGTTAATGCTGCTTAATCTGGCAGTCACCTTCCATATGATTGCTTGCTTTTGCCTATATGCTTTCTGCAGCACAGGCTCTGTTTCTCATCTCTGATGAGCCAGTGATTGATCAGCCACTGTCTCATCCTGAAATGTGTAGAGGAAGGGGAGGAGAGTGAGAGAAAGCTGTAATTACTGAGTAAGGCAAACTATAGTGGGTGCTCAGATGATGTGGTGATGAACCTGATAGATTTGCTTAGGTCGACAGTGCAGAACTGTAGGTTATAGCACTGTTTCCCAACCAGTGGGCTGTGGCACACAGGTGTGCCCTCAGGCCTCAGCAGATGTGCCACAGAATTTTTTGAAAAACTTCTTAGAGTACTGGATTGGTTCATGAATATTCATGCATTCATGTGGAGACTATATGGTGGTGCACCTCAAAATACTTAAAGGTATCAAGGTGTGCCATGGCGGAGAAGAGGGTGGGAACCACTGGGTTATAGCATGCCCATAGTACAGTCAGGTTGAGGCAGCAAAAGCTCTAGCTCTATTTAAGAAGGATTGTGCAATGGTTAGGGACACTTAATTCCCTATTCTGTCACAGTGTGACAGTCAAGTCAGTTGGTCTCTGAGCCTCAGTTCCCTTTCCATACAAGGGGGGACAAACACCTCCCAGGACTGTTGTCAGGATAAACATCATAAAGACTGTGGGGACTACACCAACACTGCATATCTCATGACTGAAATCTGGCTACAAGTGAACCTTTGTGTTGGCTCTTTCATCCTCCTTCAATTGCCACCAGCTCCCTCTGTGACAAGTACTTAGTTATCAGTGGGATGGGGCGCCCACAGAATGCCAAGACAAAGGACTAAATTCTGCTCTCTAGTAAACCTGTGCAAGCCCAGGCAAATCAGTGAGGTAGCAGGGTTTTAAATGAGGCCACACTGTTTGCAAGGCTGTTGCAAGCAAATCTGATTGTGAAGGCCTGTAGTGAAGTTGCAGATGTTTGCTTGGACTGCAAAGAGAAATTTTCTTTGAACTGAAACAATCTCTATCATTGGACGGGTTTAAGAACAGGCAGGGTTGTCCTTAAGTGGGGGATGAGAGGGACAATCACCCCTGATCCTGTGGTTATGTGGGCCTGGTGCTGTCCTGCCCACCCCGCTGCCCCTGTGGCAGGGCTGTTCCCCGTCCCCTCCCTACTGTTTCAGCATGGAGCTGAAGGGAGTGGTGGGGAGGCAGGACTGTGGTAACTGGCCTCTGCTCTGACCCCCGCACTGCCCCCAGCATGAGGAACAGGAGGCCCAAGGGTGGAGTGGGTCAGTCCAAAGGCTGGGCTCTGCTCTCCCACCTCTCGTCTGGGTTAGCTGGCCCAGAGGTGGAGCTGGAGAACACAGCCCAGCCTCTGGACCAGCCGGCTCTCCCCCAGGGGGCAGAGTGGCTGGCTTGGGGATGGGTGGGAGTGTGGGGCTGGCCTGTCCCACCCCTCAGCACAGGGAGGAGGTGCAGGGGGGACCCACAGGCCATTGCCTCAGGCTCCGCAGCTCCCTAGGGCCGGCCCCGAGAGTAGGTTAGACAAGCACCTGTCGGGGTAGTTTAAGAGGGTATCTGGTCCTGCCGTGAGTGGAGGAGACTGGTCTTGATGATCTCTCATGGTCCCTTCTAGTTTCTCTGATTCTATGAATAGAAACCTTTTTAACAGCAGTCACCAAGTTCTAGATGGCTGAATTTCTGTTGTGCGAAAGCCTATTTAGTTATTTAACAGTACCACTGCATCTGAGTGACACAGTAGTAATCATTCTGAAAAGGGAAAGCTTCAGAGTTTACTACAAAAATGGTTTGGGGAAATGCACTACTGAATGCTGTGGGTGTAGTTTCCAGAAAGCCTGCTGCAAACTTTCATGTTGCATTGCCTGCTTAATTTGCAGACATAGCTACTACAATTGTCAAATGAAATGGAGGCTACAGTATGAAAGGGGAAGTATAAATGTAGAGAGGGGAAAGTCACCAGGACAGTTCAAAATTTTTTCAGTAAATCAAGGAAGTTGTTTGGATTCAAACAGTGTGGAACAGCTGATGGGGGGGGGGTGTTAAAAGAATGAAAAAGAAATCACCTTTTGAAATGACTGAGCCAGCCCAAGTCTCTATTCAGGTCTAAGATAATTGTCACATTTGCATATGAATTCTAACTCTTCAGTTTCCCTTTGAAGTTTTTCTGTAGAAGCACTGGAAGTGACATGTCTTTCAAAGAATGTGCAGGGAGGTTGAAATGTTCTCTTCTTGGTTTTTGAATGTAATCATTCCTCATATTTGATTTGTGTCCATTTCTTCTTTTGCGCAGAGACAGTCTAGTTTGTCCACTGGGTAAGGCAGAGGGGCATTTCTGGCCAATGATGATGTATATCAGATTGAGGGATAAGCAGGTGAATGAGCTGTTGATGGAGTAGCTGGCTTGATTAGGTCCTATGATGGTGTCATTTAAGCAGATATGTGGGCAGAATTGGCAGTGATGATTGTGGCAGGATTAGATGCCTGCCTTAGTGTTTCCATTGCATGGTGTGTAGTTGCTGTTAAGTATGTTACCATTCTTTGCATTTATACAGCCCCTTTCATGCTGTAGCCTCCATTTCATTCATCTGATGAAGTGAATGCCTACCTACAAAAGCTCATGTGATAAATAAATGTTAGTTTTTAAAAGTGTCACATAACTTCTTGTTTGTGGGGTTGTTTCTGTGTGTTTTTTGTGAACTAGCTTAACACATTCCAAAGTGGTAGCTGTTAGTCTAGTTCAGTAAAATAAGCCAGGAGTCCTAGGGCACTTCTAAAGACTAACATTTATTTATAGCTGAGTTTTTGTGGGAGAAAAATCAAACAGCAAAATCAACTCATTCTATAATAGATCTGTTAGTCTTTAAACGTGCCCCAAGTCTAACAAACAAGGAGTTTAACATGGCTACCCTTCTGGAAATTACTACAATTGCATGCACAATGGTGAAGTGGCTATTTACATGAGAAAATATCCTGTTTTGTTTGTGTATGCGATCATAATCACACATAAATATTAGATATGCAGTTTCATGCATGTTTGTGTGGACAGTTGTGCTTGACTTTGAAAATCAGACCTTGTAACAATTATTGTAGAGAGATAGACCCCAGGTATTTTCTAAAAGGCTATGAACAGGTGAAATGCACAAAGCATATGACTTGGTCTAATTGGATTGCTCCTTTGACATGGGGAAAAGTGTGTGTGTGTGTGTGTGTGTGTGTGTGTGTGTGTGTGTGTGTAAAGAACTTGTGTTTTGATATCAAGTATGCTTGGTACATTTTGAGAGAGCTGCCTTGCTGCTGGTATTTTCCAAAACCAAGATCTGGGTATCATTAAATGTGTAAAGCTATATTAATTATGCAGTTGATTTTGCAATACCAAATTGTTGTTGGTATTTCTGCTTGTATCTTCAATGTTGTTTCGGTTTTTATCAAGGTATCATGTATGTCATAAACTTAATTTTCAATAAAATCAATATGAAATGTAATTTAAAAACTTAAAACTATGCTACTGAAGGCATAGGCATTTTGCAAAGGTGAAGTGAGGACAAATCCTGTGTACTCTTGTTGCTCTTGCAACACTTTTTTTCCCCCCAGTATGCTTTCATTTTTTCCTTTCATAACATGTTTTTGAAGATGGATTTACATGTGTTACACCAATTATCTTCTCTTTTGTGTGGTAACTTCTTTGACTTCTCTTTTCCAAGGTACCTTAGAACTTCATGTAAAAATAAAGTATTCCTTTAGTCATACAAGATGGGGTTTTCAATAACACTCACCATTGGCCTAACTCTTGCTGGCTGACTTGGGAACAAATTTCATAGAATCATAGGGTTGGAAGGGACCTCATAGGTCATCTAGTCCAACCCCCTGCCAGAGGCAGGACCACTCCCACTTAAACCATCCCAGTCAGGGTTTTGTCCAGCCGGGCCTTAAACACCTCCAAAGATGGAGACTCCACCACCTCCTTTGGCAGCTCATTCCAAGACTTCACCACTCTCCTGGTAAAAAAGGTTTTTCTAATATCCAGCCTTGACCTCCCTAACCACAACTTGAGACCATTGCTCCTCGTTCTGTCCTCCATAACTACTGAGAACAGTCGAGCTCCATCTTCCTTAGAGCATCCCTTCAAGTAGTTGAAGGTTGCTATCAAATCCCCCCTCAATCTTCTCTTCTGCAGACTAAATAAGCCTAGTTCCTTCAATCTTTCTTCACAGGTCTTGTGCTCCAGCCCTTTAATCATTTTGGTTGCCCTCCTCTGAACTCTCTAGCATGTCCCTGTCCTTTTTGTAGTGGGGAGCCCAAAACTGAACACAGTATTCTAGATGTGGCCTCACCAGTGCAGAATAGAGGGGAAGGATCACATCCCTTGATCTGCTGGTAATACTACTTTTGATGCAGCCCGGTATGCCATTGGCCTTTTTGGCAGCAAGAGCACACTGCTGACTCATATCCAGCTTCCCATCCACCATGACCCCCGGGTCCTTTTCTACACTGCTGCTACTTAACTGAATGTTTCCCAGCCTGTAGCAGTGCATAGGGTTTTTTTTTTTGTCCCAAATGCAGGATTTTACACTTATCCTTATTGAATCTCATAAAATTTCTATTGGCCCACTGTTCCAATTTATCTAGGTCTCCCTGAATCCTGTCCTTGCCCTCCAACGTGTCTACTGGTCCCCACAGCTTGGTGTCATCTGCAAACTTACTGAGAATGCAGTCTATTCCATCATCCAGATCACTGATGAAAATGTTGAACAGAACCGGCCCCAGGACCGACCCCTGGGGCACACCACTCGTGACCGGTTGCCAGCTAGACATGGAACCATTGATTCCTACACGCTGAAACCGTTGATCTAGCTAGTTCTCTATCCACCTTATAGTCCACGTATCCAACCCATACCTCCTTAATTTGCCAATGAGAATGCTGTGGGAAACTGTATCAAAAGCCTTACTAAAATCAAGGTATATCACATCAACAGTTCTTCCTGCATCCAGAAAACCAGTCATCTGCTCATAGAAGGAAATGAGATTGGTCAGGCATGATTTACCCTTGGTAAATCCATGCTGACTGTTTCTGATCACTTTATTTTCCTCTAAGTGTGTGAGGATGGATTCTTTGAGAATCTGCTCCATAATTTTTCCAGGGATTGAGGTGAGGCTGACTGGTCTGTAATTCCCTGGATCCTCCTTTTTCCCTTTCTTGAAAATAGGCACTACATTTGCATTTTTCCAGTCCTCTGGCACCTCCCCCGTTCTCCATGAGTTTTGAAAGATAATGGCCAGCGGTGCGGCTATTTCGTCGGCCAATTCCCTTAGCACCCTTGGATGCAGTTCGTCCGGCCCCATGGACTTGTGCACTTGCAGCTTCTTTAAGCAGTCCTTAACCTGACCTTCTGTCACCAAGGGCCTGTCGTCTTCTCTCCCATCTGCCAAACCCATGGTAATGGGCTGGGAGCTGACCCTGCCTGTGAAAACTGAAGCAAAAAATGCATTGAGCACTTCAGCTTTTTCCTCATCCTCTGTCACAAGGATGCCTGCCCTGTTCAGCAAGGGGCCTACACCATCCCTGATCCTCTTTTTGTTACTAATATACTTTGTAGAACCCCTTCTTGTTATCTTTTACATCCCTCGCTAGCCGCAACTCCATTTGTCCTTTGGCCTTTCTGATTTTATCCCTGCAGTCCCTAGCAATATCTTTATATGCCTTTTTGGACATCTGACCAAGCTTCCACTTCCTATAAGCTTCCTTTTTATGTTTAAGCTCAGAGCAGAGTTCTCTGCTAAGCCATTCTGGCTGCCTCACATATTTGTTCTTTCTCCTAACTGGAATTTAGGCTTCTAAGGACTCTGAAAAAAATCTCATCTTTGGATTACTTTACTTCATATGCCTGATCAGCTATGTGAGATGTCAGAGCCACAAGGTATGGTAATCACTAAAACTTTTTTTTTTTTTTAAATTCCCAACACTTGCAATCTCAGAAATAGTCTGACTCATCTGCTGTGCATTTCCATTGTTTTTGCCGTATATGGCAGAGCAGTTTTGATATATATTGGGAAATCATCATTCTGTATAGGTATATGATTAATGCTGAATGACATGGTTCATTGGAATGTTTTAGAAGGTGGGTTGGTTGGTTGATTAATCACCAAAAACGTATATAGTATTTTAGAAAGCTCAAACTCAGTCCCATCCTGAAGAACGTGCTGTCAGGGCTCCTATCCTGCAGTGAGAACCATGCTACTGGAATCCCATGATTCCCAAATTCCGTGCAGCTTCATGTGTGACAGTTTATGCAAGTTATTTAATGATCTAACTTGTATATTTGCAAATCAGTTCTGCAGCACCCATATATTTCAGCTTTGAAAGGAAGTGTGGAAGAAGTGCCAGTGAAAGATATTTCACAACAGTGACAAATTATATAATTGTGCTGTACCCATGGCCAGTGCAGTTCATGGCTCCTCTGAGGAATTTGCAAATTAGCGTAAAGCCTGGTGGTGAGTATTTGAAGTGGGAGCTGGAAATGAGGTCCACCCAGCTCATGTTATCAAACATCCATTAGATGGAAACAATTTTTAATCATTGTTAAATTGGGTCTAGTCAAACTGGTGACTGTCAGGTAAAAAGGTCCATAGCTCATTTAATTAATGCTTTGATGTAGCTAGTAGAGGGTCCTATATATGTACATTATATAAAGCTGCACTACGTTAAAATAACATTTACGGTTGCAGAGTCATCCTCTAAAGTTAGGAAATACCAAAATGAAGGCAGCCAGTGCAACCTTATTTCATTGTGCTCATGCATGTGCACTGTGATAGTCTTTAGTTATAAACACATCTTTTTTTCTTTTCCCATTTAGGTCACTAGGTGGATTTGAACCAAGGTCTTAAGATCTTCAGTATTCAATCTTTTTCCACTTGAGCCAACAGAGTAATTAATAGCAGAAATAGACTGTTATCAGTGTGGACAATTTCCTGGAAAGTGACGTGACACACACTTTGCCAAGGGGTTATGTACCTGCTTGTGAGACAATGTTGGAATTAGGACTCTTCTATGTCTGTTCCTGGCTGTGGGAACAGGGCTTGGTCCTTTGGTAGAACACAGAGTGCAGAGAGTGAATGCGAACATACAGCTCCAGCATACGTATTCTGAAAAGCAGTGCAGCTATGGTGAGATCTGACTTTTTGGCCTGTCACATTGCCAGTTTATGTTCAAGATAGGATTGTAAGGTTTGTTCAGTGATAAGGGTTGTGAACTACAAAAACACTGACTACAGTCTCTGGGGAAGAATTATAAGACAGGAACTCCTAGTTTCCTGTCTTGCAGTTAATTGCATTGTCTGCTTACTCAAAGGGTATTTTGTGTGTGTGTGTGCGCGTGTGCGCGCACACGTGAATGGTGGTGCGGGAGCGAGCGTCTGGGGTGCTGATTTGTAGGAAATCATGATGTGCAGACACTGGATGTTACAGGTCTGGGAGTCAGTGGGGCTCCATACAGGCAGAATGGACTGCCACTGCTGAGCTCATGGCATGACTGGGCTTAGAAGAAGAAGATAAAAATACGACAGTGGTGGAACAAGCAGTTTTCAAAGCTTGAAATGTGTTTCTGCAACTGTTCTATGCAGTTTTCCCCTTCCCTTTGGAAATGATGTTCACTTTTCAGAAGCACAAGTTATCATTTTCCACCATCATAAGATGGGATGATTGTGTGAGGTGGGCCACCCACGCTTGGAGTATTACGTAGAATATAATGGTGCAGGAGGTCTGGGCTTGCTTTATTTATTTCCCTTTGGAGGTGATTGCAGTTCTCAGGTTCATGCCAAACACCTTTGAAAAAGGCAACTAATTTCAGTTCATCTCCAGCTAATGGATGGGAGTGCCAATGGTTTCCATTGTTTTTGACCCAAATGCTACTCCAGTTATTTTTCTTTCCGTCTAGGATTTTTTTTTAAAATGGCTTCCTGACAATGGTACCTCTGTTACATTTTAACTTGATGTGCCAATAATTGTGTTCTGCAGACATAAAAAGGTCTTTTCAAGAAAATTAGTTACTCTGCTAACACTTTGGATGTTTCAGTGTAAAAATGGTGTTTTGTTTTCAAGAATGTGTTAAAGCAAAAGATGAAGCCAATCATTCAATCCTAGCCAATCATTTAAAAAAAAGTGCTGTTATGTTTCTTAGATTTCCTAGGTTAACTATCAGTGTTAAGATCAGGTAACAACCATGCTAGAAACTAATAATATCTGAACACACAGAAAGGAGAAAAGCAATTAAAATGGCAGTAAGTATCAAAGGTCCAATCCTGTGAGTCTCGAAGGCTTTTGGTGGGGGTTTTGTCTAATACCTGGTGTGCTTACAGGATCAGAACCAAGATGTCAAGCTCATAAGAGACACTGGTGTTCACTGTTGTGACTTTGCAAAGGAAACCATTTTACTTTGTACAGTGACATTCCAGCCTTTTGGTGCAAGTGTGTGTTACAAGGGTAAAACTGCCAGCAGCACTTGACAGGAGCTTCATTCTACTCTGCGATGCAGAACAAGTGTTTCCTTTTTTGGAGAAAAAATGTCAAACATTTAAATTTTAAATACCCATTATTTTTTCTCCCAAATGATACTTCTACACCCAGAGCTCAGTTAGAACTGCAGCGTGGCTGGCTACAGGATGGCTGTGTGGCCCTAGAGCAGGCATGCAGAAATGTCTTCTGTGAGTACTTGGGGGTGGGGTGGGGGTGAAAGACATGCACCCACTTGGTCTTTGTTAAACCTTTGGAAAATGTGTAACTTGTTGGTAAAAGATAGAGCCATGACAACACCTCCATCTGCCTAGACATTCTGTCTCTGGGCTTTTCAGTGCTGTCAAAAGTGCTAGTGTCCCACCCCTTGTGCTCAGAAACTGCTTTACAGATCCCTCCTGTGTGGTGAAGTCAGCAAGGAAGGTGTCCTTTGGTTTACACCCAGGCCTGACTGCATACTAGTGCTAGAGGAGCTAGAGTTTAACCCATGGTAGGTAAGCTGGGGAGACTCGTGCTTAGTCGTGTGTGAGTGCTTTGCTGAACTGGGCTCGAGTGTTTGGCACCTTTCAAGAATAAGTCCTTAGCAAGCTGGATCTCTTGTAAAGACCTCTGTTTGCCATGGTGGCAATGGGAAATGGTGTACAGGAGTTCTTCCCCCTACACTCATGCCCTTGTCCAGATCGACTGGTCAGCATTTCACATATCCTTTGGAGTGAAAGAAATTGCCAAACCCAGCTACACTTTCCTCAATCTTTAATTCAGAGGTTTCTTTCCTGTGATTCTTGATATAAAAGTATTAGTTTCTCCCTGTTCAGCTACAGAACATTTTGTGTCATGCTAGCTGTAGTTGTCATTGTGAGGTTTTGGGGATGGCTTGTATTTTATTTTAAATTTTTATTGACCATTTCCTTTCTTTGACTGCTTGGCTGACAAGTGATCTTACACTATTGAGACAATTTCTCTGTAGCTGAGAACATGAGGTTGAGGTTATTTTCTTGATCTTTCTCAAGCTTTACTGATGGTAAAAGCCTTTTTATTTTGGAGAATGTACCATGGAAAGAGCTTTAATTGTTAAACATCCAAGGGAGATTGTGGAATCTCCATCACTGGACATTTTTAAGACAAGGGTAGGCAAAAACCTGTCAGGGTGGTTTAAGAGGATACAGGGTCCTGCCATAGTGCAGGGGACTGGATTTGATGACCTCTTATGGTCTTCCAGTTTCTATGATTCATATACTGAAAACAGAAAGGTTCCAGCTGGGTAGCTGCTTAGTCTGTGGCTAAAGTATAATTTGATGGGCCCCCTTGTATTGTCCGGGCCCCCTTCATGCATGTGCAGGCTCCAGTTATAACACCAGTGCATAACAAACTGCTTTCCACCAGCTCTTTCCTCACAAATGAAGCACAGCCTCAAATCCATATCACCCAGCCTTGTCCGCTAGTGCCTACATCATACCCCTCTTTCCTCATGTTCTCCTCAGCCCCCATCCCCTAAGCTTTGTGCTTCCAAGCCCCTGCTTCGGCCCCCTAAACCCATCCATACCTCTCCAGCCCCCTTGTCCCCATTTTCCTACTCCACCCCCTTCTTCTCCCTCTCGGCTCCACTCCAGTCCTTCATAGTCCTCTCCACCACCACCTAGTCCCTACCTAGTCTATTTGTTCTCATGCCTTCCCCCATCCCAACCCCTTGCTCCAGCAACTCGTGCTGCTCTGGACTCCTCCATTCCCACTCCTGGTCTCTGGCTTACCATGTCCAACACCTCACGTTGGTGCAGCGCCTTGTGTTTCCTCTTCGGGCTCTTGGACTTCCCGAGTGGTGGGGCGAGCAGCATGGCCAGGAGCAGCGACTGTGAGGCAGCAGTGGGTGGAGAGCCCATGGTGCAGGGCGCACAGGTCACACTTTCTGCATTTTTCATCTTAGATGTCAGAAACAGAACCGGGTAACAAAACGTGACAGCACACAGTTTTTAGCAGTACTCCAGGTTGGCTAGGAGTGGAGTGAGCCTCTGTCTGACACACGTAGTTCCCCTCACTTGCTCTGCTCCCAGCCAACCTGACAGCTCCACGCCATGCACATTCTGCCCACTACTGCCTTGCAGCCTTTGCTCCTGGCCGTGCTGTTACTGCCACCTGCCCTGTCACTCAGGGAGTCTGAAAGCCTGAAAGCGAAGCACAAGGTGGCAGAGGTTAAAGAAAGGGGGAACGCACTGGAATGCTGCATTCCAACCCAGTATACTATTTTTACGGGCCCTGGAAGGCTGGTCCCTAAACTTTGTGGGCCCCAGAATGGAGTTCCAGTGTGTTTCTCCTTATTTTAACCCCTGGTTAGTCTGGTTCAGCAAAAAATATATATAAAAAAAACAGTCTTGTGGCATTTATTTATTGCATGAGCTTTTTCGTGGGAGAGATCCCATTTCATCAGATGCTCGAAAATGGGGGGAAGGGAAATATAGGGAGGAGGGATAAATGCAGTGAAGTAAGTATAAGCACAAGAGCAGGTCAGATTACTTCAGTAAATCAGATTGTATTGATTTAATCTGAGGGAACAACAGCTAGGGAGGGTGAGAGAAATGACAATCACTGTTTATAATGAGAAAGCCAAGAAAGATCCCTATTCAAACCCAAATTGATTATATCAGATTTGCATATGAATTCTAGCTCGGAAGTCTCTCTTGGACACCTTTTGTTATTCTTTAAAAGTGCCACAGGATTCTTTGTTTGAAAACAGAAATGTTATTGCTGACTTTTTTTGAATAAATCACTGAATTACAAGTCAGAACCCCTCTGTCTACATATGAGGCTTTCAACAGGCAGTGTGAGGTGATGACTTGAGGCACTTGGTATCTTGCAAGGTTTCCACATTGTGCAGACTCTGCCTGACAAAGCATCTTACTTGTTGCTCTCCATCCACACTACAAAACAATAACACTTTGCATTTGTATTAGTGGTTACATCTGACTGGTGCTAGATGTCCTGGTCCCCTAAGCAGTTCCCACCATCCTTTAGGAAAGTGGAGAGGCATTAATGCAGAAGTTCCTGGGTCCATGAGCAAATACAGTTGCCTCCTCTTTACTAAATATGTGACTTGTATTTATTTAAAAAAATGCAAAATCTAAATTGCACACCATCCTAATACCTTTATTTTATACAGCATCCTCGTCACTTCACCATGAGTCAGATGTGATGCTCCTTCAAATCAGTGGGAATCAGCCCTTCAGTGAATTGAATGGGTTCTGGATCAGGCTCTTTATTGGTTTTCATGAGACGTTAGTGGTATGTAGGAGTTGTCCTGATCGTCTGTAGAAAGATGAATTTCTCACTAAGCTAATAGGTACTGCTCAATGTCTGTATTCACTGGCAATGACATCTGCAGTTAATCAACTTTTTCTCACTCCGTACTTACAAGGAGTGGGAGGTTGGCTGCAGACTGCACTTTTCACTGCCTGTGAATTAGGAACCGATACTGTGACATTGCAGGGGGGTGAGGATACTAAATGTTTTGCAGACTCAAACTCTGTTTAGCTTAAGACCATATTTTTTCTTAGTACTTTTGAGATAGTTGGCACTATTTACTTGCATATGACTTCAGAATCCTCTGCATGTAACTTAACGTTACTTTGGTGACCTTTGAGCTTATTGGACAAACAAAGAGAAACCACTCACCCAACACCAGAGATCCATTACAAACATCAAAGATATTAATCTTCAGCTTAATATGATGAATGCCTGAAAGACAAGTACGTGAGTGTGAAAAAGCAAAATGAAAGGGCACTAACTGTCAAAGAATAGGAGAAACAGGAGCATCAACAATCCTTCCACTTGCATGTTTTTAGAATCTGGGTGCCTGCCAGAAGTACATTAAGTGACCTGGCTATTTTATCACTTGCAGAGGTGGAGAGAGAAGGAGGGTTCTGAGTCTCTCTCCAACTGCCTGAAAGCAATCCTATATCCCTTGATGTCTAAAATCAGAAACAAGTTTTCTCGTTAGTACGTGGACATAATGTTTGCCCTTAATGTATAGTAAATGCTAGGCCAAGTCCTGGATTTTACTTGGCCCGAATGACTTCAAGGGGCTTTGTCTTGAGTAAGGACTTCAGGATTTGTCACCATTTTAGGATTCTCATACTGGTGTAGGGGATCACACTTCACATTAAAATTTCATTTATAAAGGGTTAATGTACTATTATTGTAACTTTTGGGTGTAACTTGTGTTACTGATTGTTGATAACAGCAAAAGTGGAAGGTGTTATGGATGGCCATACATTACCTGTTAAAACTTCTTATTGACTGGTTATTAATGCTTTACAGACAGAACCTGTGACAAGCTGGCCTGTCTTTTCTGGCCTGGTGCTTGCTGGCCTGATTCAATTAGCCCTGCTCCACCACACTGGGGTGGGATGGGGATGGAGGAGAGTCTTAGAAGAAATAAAATCCCAGTCATGGAAGAGTGACTGGTAAGGAGTGTGGGTTGTGGTAGCACCTTTCTGAGGCCAGAGCCCTTTGCAGAGGAGTGGCTGAGGAAGAGACCTAGGGGAGAACAGCAGTGTGTGCTGAGGAGGTGGGGAAGCAAGAAGGAACTCAGCTGTGTGTGTGCAGAGCCTCCTGTGCCCCTCCTGGCTTGTGAAGGGTCAGTCTGGTGCCCCCACAAGCCTGCAGGAAGATTGCTCCCCCCTTGCCGTCAAAGCCAGCAGCAGGTAAGTGCTGGGGGGGGGGTAGCACTGGGCCAGGCTGAGTTGGTCCTTTGTGGGGGTGAGGGGATTCAGGAGGCGCTTAGAGGTGCCCCTCGCAACCACTCTCGCATCATTATGTCCTCTCCCCTCCTCAGGCTGGGGGAAGAGGTTGAGGTTGCTTTGTCTCAGCCACAGCCAGGCTGGAGTATTAGAAGGTAAGTGCTGGGTGGGGCTGGGTTGGTGAGGAAAATAACTTGTATCTCCCTTTGACTTCCTAATGCCTACTCACTGTGTGACTCTTCTTGGGGGGGGGGGAAGCAAGGAGTCTTGTGGCACTTAAAGACTAACATTTATTTATCGCATGAGCTTTCGTGGGAGAAAATCCCACTTCATCAGATGCTTTGAAGAGCTCTTTTCGAGGGGTTTTCTCCCACGAAAGCTCATGCGATAGATAAATCTTTTAGTCTTTAAGTGCCGCAAGACTCCTTGCTTTTTTTTGCTTTATTGGACTAACATGGCTGCCCCTGTGGAACTCTTCTTGAGGGGGTGGTCCTAATGCACTGACCACTCAATTAATCTGGAAAGGTCAAACTGCTGGTGAGAATTTGCCACCGTCAGCGTAAGATGCCTAAGAATAAGAACTGCAGAAGCATGCACACTCAGCTGGGAGCTGCCTCAACTAGCCAGTATGAAATGTGAGACATCAAAGGCAAGGCAACATCTCTTTCCACTTTTTCCTGAGGGTCCCAGCAGAGGGTACCAAGAACTAGACTATGAAGTCATTCTCCCTGACTGCCACGCTGGGCTATGATAAATAAAATTTAGCAGCTATTCATATCCATACCAGCTACTGCAGTTCTCTTGGATTACAGTATGTAGAGTTGTGCTGCAAGTCAGGAAATATTTTACTGCTTCTTGAAGGCAAGCTTTGTGTGTTAAAGCTAAGAGTTTGAGCAGAGTGCTGCTGGAGTGACTTCAGTCAAGCTATCATTTCATGCCAGCAGAGAACATGGCCTGCTGTGTGCATGTCAGTCGGCAAGGGGCACAGACACAAATAATACATGTAGCTGGGTAGGTATGATGGAGTCCTCGGGGTGCAAACTGTGCTGTGGGAGTGCTGAGTCCTCCAAACCCACCAACCACCTGGGATGTCTCTTACACCAATTCTAAGGACAAGCTACAAGCCGCTGACAAGCACTCTACTTGCACATCCGTTCATAGGAGGGACACACCCACCTGTGTTGCATGAATGATCTGTCATCATGAATCACCAACAGAGAGGATCCAACCAATTCTCCCCAGCCCTACATGCCAGATGTATACCATCTTGCACAACTCAAGGTTGAGTTGGCCTAGTGGGTCTCAGCCACTGTCACCACACAGTGGTGTGTTGCAGACTGCTGAGGATATGGCTGAATTTGGCTTCAGGAGGGGTGGGCTGGTGTGCCATCTAGGGTCATGATGGGCCGCCAAGTGTGTTGTGACCTGCAAAAGGTTGAGAACCACTGCCTTGGACACCATTTGGGGTAAAATATAAGAGACTTTTTCAGGGTGGAAAGAGAGATTTTTTTTTTTTTTGAGATTATACATAACCAGCATAGAGATCAAAGCAGGTTGCTTAAGAAATAAAATAAATTTGTGACCTAAATCCTAACTTAACTGGACTAAGCAAGATTTGAATCAGTCTTACCCTAACACACAGTACAGACAACTTGCAGTTCAGTACACAGACTGGGCCACCTTCCAACCTGGGACCAAATTCATTAGTTCAAAGATGTTTTCTTCCTAATTATCTTCTATCTCATTGGCTTTCAAACTCTTGTTTTTTCCCCCTCAGGAACCCCCCCCCAAAAAAAACCCCAAATCATTTATGCCTGTGACTTAACAGTTACATCTTTGAACAATCCATTTCAGTCTTTCAGTAGCGGCAGTAGGGAGCACAGTGACCTATTACCTGAGAGTGCGTGACCAGGTACTGGGTCTGGATCCCATGGTTTGAAAGGTACTGTTCTAAGTGTTGTAATGGTGGGCAGCATGGAGGTGAAAGGTGGCCAAGTGATGTTGGTGTTTCTCTCTTATACTTCAAGCTAGCCACACAAATGCAATCCCTAGATCCTTTAGACAATCTAAGCTTACAGAGTTTCAAACTGGGGTGTAAATAGTGATGTTTTTGTCTGTCTGCACAAGGGGTGGGATTTTACAAGTGTTTTATGTTGACCTGCTGTAGTGAAGTTGATGGGAGTTTTATAGTGCAGTGATTGCCAACCTTTCTCTGCTGTGGCACACCTTGACACCTTTATGTATTTTGAGGCATACCACATATAGTTTCTGAAAAATCATGAATATTCATGAGCCAATCCAGCACTCTTCCAGTAATTTTTCTAAAAATAATGTGGCACACCACCTCAGGCCTGATGGTACACCTATTGTGTCATGGCACACTGGTTGGGAAACACTGTTATAGTGCATAGGCATTCTTACATGAGAGTTCATCACTGATTGCATTGGTGGAGTTACAGCAAGGCAGAAAAATGCCTGCTCATTTTCACCAGTTTAACTAAGGCCGTTTCCTTGTAAGAGGATTTCTTCATATCTCAAATGTTCACAGTAGCTGTTTGGTTTTTTTCAGTATTCTGATTGTGTGTTTATATAGCTTCTGAATGGTGTAAAAATAGATATGTTCAGAAGTGGTCCTTGCGGTTTCCTGAGCCAACTTTTTAACTGCCCCAGAACAGTGGTTCCCAACCAGTGCACTGGGGCACACTGGTGTGCTGCAGCAACACCCAAAGTGTGCCACGAGCAACCCTGAGAGCTGGAGTTAGTTTCCTCCCTGCTCAGCCCAGCCACGTGGGCTGTGCAGGGCTGGGGAAAGGCAGGGGTTAAAGTAACAGGGAAGGCACTGGGACACCGTTCCAGGCCCCCTATTTTTAGGCAGACAGCATTCCAGCCCCCCTAAAAATAGAGGAAGGCACAGGAACATGGAGTTCCAGGGGTCCCCCTAAAAATAGCAGGAGCAGCACGAACACAGCCTTCTGGTGGCTCCACCTTAAATCCTGCTACACCTTACCCAGCAAGCAGAGAGCTGCGGGACGCTGGGAGTGTGTGAATCTTCCCCCTGCAAGGTGGAGCAGCTTGTGTCAGCAGCCTGCAAACAGCCTAGGTAAGGGCTTTGGGGGGGAGGGCTGCTGGGGGTTGTGTGGGGCAGGTAGGTGTGTGTGCGGGGGGGGGGAAGAGGCGGGTGGGAGTGGATGTGTAGCAGAAGGTGTGTAGCTGGTGTCAGGGGGGTGTAGCTGGGGGCTGGAGGCCTGGTTCTGGCCCCTGCAGTGATGGGAGGGTCCATCACAGTCACCAGGGGGCTGGGGGGGAGGACGGGACCCACTGGGGTGGAAGGAAGCAGCAGTGGGGTGAGGATTTGCCCTGGATGGCAGGGAGCCACTGTGAAGATGGGGGAAGGGGTGCTGTGCCATGCTCCCCTGCCCTACCTTCCCATTCCCCAGGTTCCCCCCTGCACCCCCCACAAAGCCACTCTTGTTCTCCTTTCCTCTCTCACCACCCTTGTGCTGTTCCCCCCATGTCTGCCCTTGTCCTCTTTGCCACCCCTGCTCTGCTCTGCTCCCCAGACTCACTCCTGCAACTGCAGACAACTCCTGACCTCCCCTGTTTTGCTGCCCCTGCTACCCCACACAGCAGCATTTCTGAAACACTGTGCCATGGTTCATGAATATTCATAAGTAATTTAAGTTAATTTGAATATGCATAGTTTTTTAAATAGTGGTGTGCCTCAAAAAATTTGAACGTATCAAGGTGTGCCACGGCAGAGAAAAGGTTGGGAACCGCTGTCCTAGAGGGTGTTTTCTCATAGAAGCATTCAAGGGGCAAAAGGTAGCCTGACCCTGCTGCAAAATGTTGGCCATCTACTTATGTCAAGTAGCGACTATGCATAGGTTTGTACTGTCAAATTGTGAATTCATTGGCTTCAATGGGACTGCTTGTGTGAATAAATGTGCATCAATGGGAATAAAGGCTTTACAGTCTTGCCCTAGTAGTATCATTGCATTCCTCCCTTCCCTAACAAGCTATTACTCAATGCATTATGTAGAAGTAGGATTTCTGTGACAGAAATTAGAGCAATTTAGCCAAATTTACTTAAGTTGCACTGTGCAATGTTTCTTTTCCTGCAGTTTCCTAGGCATCGTGTATTTACACAGACATCCTTTTAAAAAGTTTTTTAGCTGTAAATGCAATTTTACTTTTGAATTGGCAATGTGTGTAAGACTTTGAAGTAAGGCAATATTTTACTATAAATTATGTGGAATTAGAGAATGAGTGAGTGTGTGGCTTCTTTAACAGCAAAGGGGAAAAACAAGGCCACCTGTTGAGCAGGCTTTTAAAAATGGATTGAACTGAAGCAGCTCTGGCTGTGTGGGTCATAGATAATAGTAAGCCAAAAGTCATGTAAATGTTATAGATGGCCTCAAATGGTTTTCTTTGTTTGTAACTTGCAGTAAGAAATAAAGCATGCACACTGGTCAAGGTTCTGTCTGACTTCTACAGCAGCATCAATTCATTTGAATTGCACTGTGTATGTTTTATGGCAGCACACTTAAGATCAAAGGAATAATATATTAATTAACAAGAAAATCAGGGATTTGAAAGATACCACTATGTACAGGTATGGAGCTTTAAACAGACCATCCATCTAGTTTAGGATTTTTGTCCTGCAGGGTGAATGCTACTAAATTACAAATATGTGTGTGTTAAGAAAAAATGGGACTTGGGGGCTGCAAGATCGCATTTGCGATGGGGCTGATGTGGTTGAAATGAGTTTTTGAAGTTCGACTAAGCCATGTTGATGCTCAGAAACCTGCTCTGATTTCCAGAAGCGCTGAGGACCCAGAATTCCTCTTGATTTCTATGCAAATTTTGAGTGCTCACTACCTCTGGAAATCAGCTAAGTCACTTCAATCCCTGTAACAAGACTGCTAGATCTTAAAGCGCATTGCATGTCCAGCTCTGTTTCTGGTTTCAGCTTTGGGGAAGATGGGAGTTATAAGTTGTAGCCAAGCTTTCTGAGAGAGGATGATCATAACTCTTTCCGCACAAAGAAGAGATTTAGAAGGAGCAGGAGATATCGTTCTCTTCACTGTTAGACTGGAATTAGGTGAAAGAAATGAGAGGTTTTGGTCACAAGAAGATTCGTGAGATGGAGGCCAGGAGTGAGCCTTTGCTTTTTTGGGGGTGGTGGAGGACAAAGGCTGGAATGTCTGGGAGATGGAGGACAAACTATCCCCTTCCTATTCACATACCTCTCCCCTGTGGCTAGGTGGGTCCTATGTGTGAACTTTCAGGCAGAAGCCTGTGACTTGGGCAAAACTAGAGAAGAATTGGTCTTGGTTTGAGACTTATGAGTCAGACTCTCAAGTACCCTGGAAGAATTATAATTTTACTTTTATTCAGAGGGCTAAATTAACACATCAGAGAGAGCAACTGAGGTAGTGGCTGTGTTATCTTGGAAACACTGCTCTTCAGATTTTGTTTTATTTAAAATGAAAATGAAATAGAGGCCACAGGAACGAAATACCTAACAGGTTTTTGAATACTTCAATTTCTGGGTGTACTTGTATCCAGTGTTTTGGTCTGATCTGCTCTTTAGAGAAAGAGAGAGGCCTTTTGCAGATCTTAGCTACAGGCTGTGATACTGACTACACCTTTAGAATCATGGTTTTTCTCTTTCCTTTCTCTTTTCCTTTCCTTGTCTGCATTGTGTTAGCATTTAAAGGTACCTGTAAGACACCACTGCCTAGCCTGTGTCACCTGTTATGGGTTGATGGGTCTTGGGCTAAGGAGCTGTTAAACTGAGGTGCAGATGTTCAGGTGACATAGGCTAGCTAGGGATGTCTAATTTCACGTAGACATACGTTAAAAGCCCCAGTCCTGGAATATGACTCCATTCTGCTAGGTGCTGTACAAATGCAGAACAAAAACGTTGTCCTGATACTAGATAGTTTGACTCATCTCCAGCTCAGGAAAATTAATTTTCCATAGACATTTCCTTTAACTTTGTTCTGCATCCCTTTGTGTTTGAGAAGATTGTATTGCACTCTGCTGTGTGGGCCAAGATGCAAATCCATACAGTGGAAGCCAGCTGAAAAGAGGACTACAAAAAATGAATGGATCCAATGGTAAACATTGCGTAAAAAAAAAAAAAAAAGAAAAACCACTTTCAGCCGCAGGACATAAGAATTATGATCTACCAATCTGAGCTTATTCTGTACGCTTGCTTAGGTCACTGTTCACAGCAAATTGCATGATTACGCTAGCAACTGCCACTTCACATGAAGTGGCTCCGATTGACATGACATCTCCTTCAATGAAACACATGTGCACTCAGGCACTTGCTTTGAATTTTTTACTGCTGGAATAACCATAGAGAATACAGCATATTTGAAAAGCTAGCTGTTATCCTAATGCAATTTCTAAAACTAGTAACTTCCCCATTATTTTATTATGTTTAACTTAAAAAGATGGACACAGAAACCTTCTTTCTCCCTACCACTCCAGCACAGTTGTATGCCCCCCTCCTTTTTTTCTAGAACACTGATTGTCACAGAACTGAGGCTGTGATTACCATATTAAAAGACCCATTTGATCAGTCTACGTAAGGAGTATATTTTCTCTGTCTACTTATGGCTCTTGTCACCATAGTATCTGAACACCTCATTATTGTTAATGTAGGAGGATTTGATGTCAGATGTCTTTTTTTCCTCCCCCCGTTCCCTCAGTTCATTGTTCATGACTGTAAACTCCTCCTAGCACTGCCTTACTTGGTTTTAAGGTGCACAACTGTATCATCAATTTGCTCCTCAAAACGTGAACTGCTGGCGCTGACGCACATGGGCTGGAGCTGCCTTACCCGCTTCAAACCTGGATGATCCTGAATCAATATAGAGACATCTTGCCTCCACAGTAGTTAAGTGCTGCTAAGGGGCTACTTAAACCTATTTGCCTTCTATGCCAAGTTATTTCTGGCACTGTAATGGGGGAGTTCAGTCCTGTGCTGCAGCAAATGGAGCATGCTTAAATTACCTTAGCTGCTAATGTGAGTACCCAGGACTATGGACTGAAAAAATGTAAACCACCCACAGGTTTATACATGCAGCCAAATTACATCTGGGGAGCAAGGATTTGGCTTTGGTGGCAGAGCAGCTGATCTGGTGGTTGAGCAACCTGGGTTGTAACAGAGGTTGTGACAAATACTTCCTGTGTGAGAGAGGTAAAGCACTTAATTTCTCTGCTTCAGTTCTCCCCAACATACAAAGTGGATAATATGTACCTGCCTCACACTAGGCCTTGAGAGGTGCTGCAGGTTGGCCCGGTCCCTCTCTGTAGGATGCTAGTCTGGTGTTTGCGGTCAACGGCTGGGTTCCATGTGCTTCTATGCCTCTGGTCTTTCAGGCACACACAAGGGTTCAGACAGTGGGATCCTCCAGATCAGGTATATTAGTACCTCAACTGGAATCAGTCCCTCTGAGGCCCTCTGTTGTGTGTCTGTGCACCTCTGCCCTGGCCAGAGTCCACCTGGAGCTCTGGTTTCTAGTTACACCCTTCAGGAACAACATAGCAGGAAAGCAAGGAACAAAAGAATTTCATAACCATGAACACTTCATTCTTGAAAGCACTAGAGATTTACAGACACACAAAAAACTACTAACAGATCTGAATATAATCCCTCTGGCTGATTTGACCCCTCCCCACATGCATCTGAGATCTGGCCACCTACTTAGGCCTGTCACTCCACTCTGCCTCCTTGGTTTGATCTTCTTGGCTCTGCTGATAGTCTGGGCTCCTACTCAGAGAAGTTGTCATCTTTTTAAAAATAGACTTTGTCCTATTTCTGCCCATGTGCTTAGCCGGGCAAACTTTTGTCTCCTCCTCTCCTACTCCCCCGCTTCTGTACAGAGAATTATTCCAAGTCAATGGACATGCTGGTAGACAACCCATGGTTCCAACAGGCAAGAGTCATTCAATGCTGACCCTTGAGAGTTCTCTCTCACCAAGATACCCCATGCACTAGCATAAGCACACAGTTTCTAGCAAGAGCTAACAGTATCAAGATTAGGGTAGTTTCCAACATAAACTGATGTCTTAATCCAACATAGCAGTTACAATTAGGGATAGAAGTTACAATCAGAATGGTGTAGCCCCCCACCAACTCCTGATCTGTCACAAGAGGTTCAGCAAGGGAAAGTTTCAAAAGTGCCCAAGTGCTATAGGTGCTTAAGGCCTTCTACCTTTCAATAAGGCATAGCTCCAAGTACCTCTGTCACTGAGACATGCTTGAAAATTTTACCTCATATCTGAAGAGGGCCTATGGTGACTCTCGCTCACTATGCCATTTCATGCTTATGTACAACCAGTCTACTTATGCAGAAGCATAAAAGCTCTGTGGTTTCAAAGCAGACATATGCAAAATGCCCAAACAGATTTTTCTAGAATAGATGTAGCAATATTAAATTGACTGCCACCTAAATAACTTTTTAAAATAGCTTACAAAACCACTTTAATTACAAATGGAAAAGTCTGTTGTTATGGGTATTTGAAAACACCAGATGTAAAGAAGGCTATCACCCAGGTGTATAAGTATTTTTTACATTTGCTGTATAGGGAAAATATGTAATAAGTAGGAAGAGCTCCTCTGGGGTAATTCCAGAAGTCTGCAATTAAAAAAACCTCTTATTTTAAAAAATTATTCTTGCTGGAATAACTGTGCTTTTGCTTAGACTGTGTGATATGGGAGGTAGGAAAAAGAAAATAATTGCAAGCTCTTCTTAAAAACAGCATAGTTTAAACCCAGCAGGGACCACCAGATCAGCTAGTTTGACCTTTTATATATCACATGTCATGAAGAACACCAAGCACTCGTACATCAAACTCAGAAACTGAAATTAGACTAAATAATTACACACCACAGGAAAATAAACTATTGTGTGACACAGGCAGAAAATAAGAAGGAATAAGGAGCACCAAGACCTGGAGGAAATTAAGTGAGCTGTACTGAGATGATCTCAGAAAGTGACACACACCCCAGGCTGCAGTAGAATGCAAATTTTTCTCACTGTCCAAAGTCACTGCCAGTCTGGCCTGGGGGAAAATTCTTACCTGATCCCTTATGTTTCCAGTGGTTAGACCCTGAGCATATTCATGAGAACCAACCAGCCAAGATACTGAGAAAAAGAGCATGTACAGTGCCACTTCAGTGGGCTAGCCCACCCCCTCCAGTGTCTCATCTTCAGCCATGGCTACTCATGAATTTTATGAAGAAGGAAAGACAAAAACTGAAACACACACAAACCCCAGAACACCTGGGGAGGAGAAGGGGGAATGCTCTTCCTTACTGCTTCAGGTGACCAGCTGAAGCCCTGAAGCAAGTGTTAGGAACATAAGACATAAACCAGAAGTGAGAGCCAGAGCTTGTGAGCCTTGCTCCCCACCATCACAAGATACTCATTTTATAATCCCACCCAGAAATTTGTCTAGTTTTGTTATAACTAATTAAAATGTTTGCCCCACAGCTCCTGTTTAGAGGCTGTTCTAGAGCTTCCTTCCTCTGATGGTTACAAACCCTCTATTTTCCAGCACAAATGGTTTCATTGCCAGTGTCAATCCATTTGGTCTTATGCCAACATTATCCTTTAGCACAGTGTTTTTCAATCTTTTTGATACTTGGGTCTGGCTTTCTTATACTAAAGGGAATCTCATGAACCAATTGTGGAGAAACACTGCTTTAGCTTAAATAACTCTTTGCCGTCCTGAGTGTTTACCCCTCTCATGTATTTATAGATAGCAATCTTGCCCCTCTCAACTTTTTTTGGTAGGCTAAACAAGCTGAGCTCATCTAGTCTCCTGTTGTAAGATAGGCCCTCTGTTCCCTTGCTCATCCTGTAGCTCTTCTCTGTGCATGTGTTCCAAGGTGACTTCATCTTTTTTGAATGTGACGAATAGAATTGTATAGAGTATTCCAAATGAGATGTTACTAATGCCTTGTACAGTGGCATCAATTCTTCATTGTTTACTGGAAATGTCTTGGCTGATACAGCTTCAGAGTGCCTTTGCCTTTTTTGCAGTTCCATTGCATTGGTACCTCAAAATGATCCTGAAATGTGATTGACCTATATGGTTATAAAATTTTCCAGGTAACTTGGGTCCTTTCTTCTGAAGGTTACTATGATCATGGCCGAACCTAAATCAGCAGTGTTTAAGACCTGTTCTGCATGTGATGTCACTATATCTAACAATGTTCGGTATGTCCAGTGCTTGATATGGCTTGTATAAGGACATGTTCCAAAACCATCTTGTGTATGTCTATTCTTCCTCCAAGATTACCCACAAAGTGAGGTAGGTGATGCTGAAACTTTTTCTCCTGGACAAGTTGATTCAGACCCCCTCAGACCATTGCAGGAGCTTTTTGGAAGAATCCTCAACCTTCTGGACAATCCCTCTCCATTAGTCCCCAGGTGAGCCATGACTCCATTCTGAGCTCCTGGGGCATTGCCTCATCGAGCGTTCATCTGCCACTACATCAGTGTTGATATCAGCTGAGACAGAAGAATAACACTGCTCCAATAATGAATCCAGATACAGGTTGCTTTTTGCAGCACCTAGCAAGAGGCAAAGGAATCCTAATGACTGCCTTAGTTTATTCTTTGAAGGAACATAATTTTGAAAAGACCCATTCTGGTACTATGATCCCAGTGTCTAACACAGCACAAGTGTTACTGTGGGCAGCTCTACATTGCCTGCCCTTTTTGGTGGCGCTGAAATGGAGGCAAGCAAGTTACTTAAATAATTAGCATATCTGTGTTCCAACCTCCTTACTCCTGGCATGTGTACTGCACTGAGTTGATGGGAGGGCCTCCCTTCAACCCAGTGGTACCCCAGTTGCCAGGGTGGTGGTCACAAATCAAACTTTTTGATTGGCTGAATGGGTCTTCACAGACCTGAGCAGTTGATCAGGAAGTTCAAAGTGACAGTGGTGATTTTGCTGTCATGAGTGAAGAGTAGCCCTGTGTAAATCTTCCAGCTGTGCTGTTCTCAGGACTAGCCATGATATTCACTGCTGTGGTACCTGGTGCCATGGAATTGTAGCACTAGAAGGGGCCTCGAGGAAATCTAGTGCAGTCCTCTCCACTTCTGGCAGGACTATGTATTATCTTTGCATGTATTTATGTAACCTACTCTTAAAAGTCTCCGGTGTTGGACATTTCATGACCTCCCTAGGCAATTTATTCCAGTGCTTCACTAGTCTGACAATTGGAAAGTTCTCCTAATGTCTAATATAAACAGTCTTTGCTTCAGTTTAAGTCCATTGCTGCTTGTCCTATACTTAATAGTTAAAGAGAATAATTTTCCTCCTTGTACCATTAACTTTTTATGTACTTGAAAATTATCAAACACACCCTCATTCTTCTCTTCTTCAAACTAAACCAGCTTAGATTTTGTTGTATGTGTGTTTTCAGTCTCCTCCAATGGGTCATGATTTCTAGAACATTAATATTTTTTGTTGGTCTTCTCTGGATTTTCTCCAACTTGTCCACATCTTTTCTGAAATACGGTGCCCAGAACTGGCCACAGTACTCAAGGTGAGGCCTAATCAGAGTGGAGTAGAGTGAAAGAATTACTACTTGTGTCTTGCTGACTGTTAATGCATCTGAGAATAAAGTTTGCTGGGGTTTTTTGGCGGGCAACAATATTACACTGTTGTCTTATTTAGCTTATGAGCCTCTGTGACCCTCAGAGCCCTTTCTGTAGAGTCTTTCCTAGGGAGTCATCTCCCATTTTGCATTTATGCAACTGGTTTTTCCTTCCTAAGTGGAATACTTTGCATTTGTCCTTACAAAATTTCACTTTGTCAGACTATTTCTCTGGTTTGTCAAGATAATTTTAAGTTTTAATCCTATCTCCTAAAAAGCACTTAAAACTCTCTCATCTTGGTACTGTCTGCAGATTTTATAAGTGTACACTATGCCATTATCCAAATCACTGAAGATATTGACCAGAACTGATCACTGCGGGACTCACTGGATATGCGCTTCCAGCTTAACAAGGAACCAGAGATGATTACTCTCTGGGAATGGTTTTCCAATCAATTATGTACTGACTTCATAGTACTGTCATCTAGGTTAGGGGTCTCTAACTGAAATCACCACGAGGGCTGCATGAGGAGTAGTATGTTAGCCCAAGGGCTGCACCACTGAAACCTTTTCATACAACGATGTTGCAAATATCAGTAATGATGATGCCATTGCGCGCTGCAGGAAATAGCTTTAGGGGCCGCATGAGGCCCATGGGCTGCATGTTTGAGACCCCTGATCTAGGTTGTATTTCCCTAGTTTGTTTATGAGAATATCATGTGAGATGGTAACAAAAGCCTTACTAAAGTGCAAGATAAATCATACCTGCTGCTTGCTATCCAGAAAACTTGTTACTTATTGTAGTAGTGGTTCTCTCCTCTCACTACCAACTACCCTAAAGCTACCTGAGGTACAGGGTGGCTTTTCTCTTAATGGCTAGAAGCCTGGGGCCAGCCAATCCTAGCTACTGAAGAGCTGCACCTGAAAGTGATCAGGTGACTTCATTATGAGAGCAGCAGGAAGCTGCAGAAAAGGTGGGATGCTCAGGAAGTAGAAGTTGCTTGAAGAAGCAGCTGTGAGTGAGTGCCATAGGAAGCAAGACTGGCTCCTGCAACTGTGACCCAGCTCTGGGAAAGAGACCTGGAACTGCTACCCAAGAGTAGGAAGAGAGAAAAACACTGCAAGTGTGACCTATCTCTGGGGTGGAAGGATTCCTGATGTAAGAAGTAGTGAACAGGGATTGTTACCTGGAAGAGAGTGGGTATTAACTTAAAAAGGTTTCCAGCCAGGGAATGTTTGAAATTACCTTTGTATGGAGTGAGTTAAGGAGCCTGAAAAAGGGAAACAGACAGTGTGCTGCAGAGTCTCCTCTAGTCAGAAGGGGATACATAGGAGGCAGCTGCTCCTTCTTGAGGTATTGGAACTGACTATCTTGGCAATGAAACAATCTACAATAACAAGCGACTTCTTGGTGGGCCTGATACAGAAATCACTTCTGCTGCTGAGGCTTAGGAATGTCACTAAAACAACCCCAATCTTAGAATCACCATGCTAGACTAAAGAGGTGTTCCCCAAACCAACCCATGTGTCCTGCAAACTAAAGATTTCTTCTTGATCATATCAGTCCAGTTATAATGTAAATTTGGTTGATTACTTCTTTGTTTGTTAGTTATGGGCAAGATATGGATAAAGCCTGGCATTGCCTGTAGTATTTCAATCAGAACAGTGGTTTTCAAACCATGGTCGTGACCCAGTACTGGGTCGCAGACCCTCAGGTATGTGTGTTGTGGCATCCCCTGCTGCTTCCATCAAAAGACTGAAATGCATTCTCAAAAATGTAATTGTTGGGTCATGAGCATAAATGTCTTCCCCCCCACCCCAACTGGGTCCAGAGGAAAAACATTTGAAAACCACTGAACTAAAGACCTCTTAATTTCCTGTTTCCCTAGCATCCATGCCTGGTGTGCATATAGCAAGATGCTGAAGACAGGAGGCTACAGCAATTCCATTTTACACTTCATAGTAATAACTCTGCTCCTCCAAATGTGGCAGAGTAGTGCCAGTGCAGCATTTGAGCCCAGCTTTATATCGGAATACTATGTGATATTTAGTGTTTCTTACAAGCATGCTGCCAGTGTATTTTAAATGCTTGAGCACTCTGGTATCACCTCAGATTTGAATAGGAGTATCTTTGCTTTGTCAACAGACTTGGATATCACTGATGTCTTTAGACCTAACCAGGGCCATAATTAGGGCGGGGCAACTGGGGCTTTGCTCTGGGCATGTATCAAGTATGTCTGTTCACTATTCAGTCTGAGGGCAAATTCCATGTGCTGTTTGCTCCAGGCATGCACTGGGCTCCAAAATACTTAGTTCTGGCCCTGGACCTAACTTTTCTGCTTCCACCACTACTCTTTGTAGCAACTTTTTCATCTATTCTTGCCACAATTCAGGTAGGTCAATATCATCAGTGAACAACAGATGGTTAATCTTTCATTCATTGAATACTTAGACTCCTCTGTAGGTATCTGTCAATGACTTGTCTTAAAATTTCTTCCAGGTAATAGTTGTAGGGAATTGGTGATGACATGCAGCTGCCTGACACCTATTCTCAAGTCAGACTAATTACTCATACCTCATAAACAATGAAGTCCTTGCACTTCTGTGTAAATTTTTTATCAGCTTTTGCATCAACTCCAGCTAGCTGTAGGATTGCCCAGTGATGTTTGCATCATATGTTACTTATATGAGTTACCACATGCAAAAAATACTAGGTCTGGTTTCCCTTTTTCGTGGACAATATGAGTGCACTCAAAATACAAACAAAATTCTAACAAAATTCTCCATTGCAGGAATAAGCCATTAATACTAGAGGGCAAGAGAGGCCCCATTGGAGTGTGTGTGTGTGGGGGGGGGGGGCTTGGGAAAATTACACACCAAAAAGCTTTACTCCAGAAGCCATCAGAATAAATGATCAGGAAGTCGATACATGAACCACTTGAAAAATGATACTCAAATACCAATTTCAAAAGGGATAGCCATGTTAGTCTAGTCCAGTAAAATAACAACAAGGAGTTGTGTGGCACTTTAAGACTAACAGATTTATTTTTTGTATGAGCTTTCATGGGAGAAGATCCCACTTCCTCAGATGCTTCGCAGATGGTCTTCGAAGCATCTGAGGAAGTGGGATTTTCTCCCATGAAAGCTCATGCAAAAAATAAACCTGTTAGTCTTAAACTGCCACACAACTCCTTGTTTTTTTACTCAAATACCAGCTGACAAAGATGAGGTAAAAATGATCATATCATGTTGACATGGTTTCATTCTTTTATAGGGTAAGCTTAGGGGAATGCAAAAGAAAACCTTTGGTTTTGGAAAGGCATTTCACTTGGTACTACATTCTATAGTTGTAGAAAATGGGGAAATGTTGATTCATTAGTACTACAATAAGATGGCTGTTATTGGCTAACTAGTTAGATTTGGATGGTTGTTTACCAAAGGTTAAATACAAGATTGAAAATAATTGTCTAATGGAATCCTGAAGCAGTGTACGTTAAGTCAAAACCAATTTACTTTTATTTTTAAATGGCTTGAAGGAAGGAGAGATGTGGGCAACATACAGGGCATATCACAGAAGATATAAAACCTTAAGGAAAAGTGAAATGTCAGAAGACAGACAAAAATTCAAGGGATGAGGGAGCTGGCTGAGTGAACAAAATGAGGTTCAGTGAGGACAAACATAAAAGTAATCCATCCAGAACAGAAATAAAAGGGAAAGGCTAAGAGATGTTTAGACTTCAGTTGCTTTGGCCAGGAAATATCCTTTCTTTGTGTGTACAGCATCTAGCACAATGGGGTCCTGGTCAATGACAAGAGTTCCTGGATGGTAAAGTAGTAATTTTAATAATGGGAGTATAGTAGGACATAATAGTATTGGAGAAGGAGGCCTGGAGATTATACAACAGAAGGAAAAATATAAAATAAGTGAACAACGCAAACCTATTGCAGATAGATCCAATGCACTACTGGGTTGTATAGAATGTGATTTCCTAAGTGAAAACAGGGAGAGGATTTTCCTATTCTTATCGGCACTTTTAAAACTGCAGATGAATTGGTTTTGGTTTTAAGCACGGTAGAGAATGAGCAAGATGATTCTCTGAGACTTGTAGTTTTTCCTTATGTGATGCTACATTCCTTTTCAGCAGCATTTCTCCTCCAGCTGATTACAACAGTTGCAATATCTGATGCAGAAAATGCCTTTACCCATCCTAACTAATATTTGTATTTTGGGTGTTTCCTTGGTCTTCCTGTTATCCAGGAATCATCACATGGGCTCTGTATGCCATCTTGCTCAGTATTTGGTCTTAGGCAAGAGCGTCATTGCCCTGAGGACTCAGGGCCCAGGCCCCGCCCCCTGGCCCTGATCTGGAGTTGGGGCCCTGGGCTCCTGCCACTGCCAGCCCAGTCCCTAATCCCCAGCCAGGGATGGGGCTAGGTGAGACAGTGGCTGCTGTGGGCAGCCTGGCCCATGAAGGGCAGGCACCGCCATGGCCAGCTTGGCCCCAGATACCTGATTGGGAGAGGCAGGCACAGCCTTTGCCAACTGGGGTCTGGGACAGGAGAGGCAGGGGGCCCATCAGCAGTTCAGGGCACTGGTGCCTGGACTTGGGGCATGTGCCCTGTGTGCCAGCCACCAGCGATGTCCCGGTCTTAAGGAAGTGAAGGAACACATTAGCATCTAGCAACAAGCAGGCAAGGTACCATTTGGTACAGTGACCAGCTGCCTTCTGAAAAGTCCAGTGGCTGATCCTCAGCTGAATTCATTCAAATCTGTGAATGAATTTTCAGAGGCCCTACAATGTCTATTCTCAGCTTTGAAAATTGCAAAAATGGAGTGTTCACATTCCTTGCTGAAAGAGGAGACTGGGGGGAGGGCATGTCAACAGTTCTCAAGTACCTCGTTGTCACAAGGAGGAAGGAGAAAAATTGTTAACTGCTGATGATATGAGAAGAAGCAATGGGCTTAAATCAATGGTTTTAAATCAGTGTCACCTCGCATTGGTGTGCTGTGGGAACTGTCCAGGTGTGCTGTGAAATTTTGTACAAAGGTAATGAAAATCAGTGTAAAACCAACATTTTCATCTTAAACAATATTCTATCAATTCAACCAAAATTGCAACTCATAAAACTCATGAAAATTAATCATCAAATTAAAAGTGAGGTATTGATCTTTTGATTTTAAAACGTGAACATTCTAAATGCAGGTGACCAAAGGGCAAAATTGAAAATGAGTTTTTTTTCCTGGAGATTTGAAACATTAATGCATTTGACCCTTCTTTAGCTTGTTGTACGCACCATGTTGCAAATCTCTCTAGTAAGATGGTAACCATAGTAAGTGCAAGTACATGTGATGTTTATGAGCAATCAATTAGCTGAAAAAAGTGGATGTGCTGTAGAACTGTTTGTCTCATTGAAGTGTGCTGTGGTACTGAAAAGGTTGGGAAGCAGTGGTTTTCAAACTGGGGGTCGGGACCCAGTACTGGGTCGTGGCAGCCCCCCTGCTGCTGCTGCTGCTGCTGCGGCTGCGAAAAGACTAGAATGCATTTCTGAAAGAAGAGATTGGGTTGTGGGCATAAATAATTTTTTTTCAACTGGGTCCTGAATAGAGGTTTAGGTTGGACATTAGGAAAAAATTCCTAACTGTCAGGGTGATTAACCACTGGAATAAGTTGCCTAAGCAGGTTGTGGAATTGTCATCAGAAGTTTTTAAGAGCAGGTTAGACAAGCACCTGTCAGGGATGGTTTAAGAGGGTACTTGGTCCTGCTGTGAGTACAGGGGACTGGACTCAATTACCTCTCATGCTCCCTGTCAGTTTCTATGATTCTACATCCAAATCACTCCCTTTTAAAAGTTGCAAGGCCAAAATCTTTCACTCATAGTTTGTTAAACCTCTTTTGGTTGGTAACACCAGATATCCTCTGACCCATGCTTTTTCATGGCCCTTCATTGTGGGATTTGGATGTAGTGAGACGAAAGAATGCCACGTTCTGGGTGCTGTGTGGTAGGATGGAGGGGCTTCTGAGAGACATGCATCTTCTTTGCATTTCCACCTCCTCCGCAGCACTGCTTTGAAACCACACAATTGGTCATACAGCACCTGAAAACACCACTTTCCCTGTCCTGGAGATAAGAGCTGAACTATGGGTGAGAGGGAGAGTCTGAGGAGGAGGCAGCTGCAGCAGCAGGGGTATTAGGGTTTTACACTGCAAGCTGTTTTTTCTCTCTCTTCTCCGGCTGCTGCTGCTGGGCTTGGCTGATGTTTAACTGCATTCTACCTTGAGGTCTGACTTATTGGGAGCCTTCCACCAAGTCTTGCTTCCGGGTCATACCCCTGGAGGTGAGTCCTGCAGCAGCCCCTTGTTGTTTCTTTGCCTTTTCATTATTTGTCTCCTGAAGTCATGCTGGCTGCTCAGCAGAGTCAGTTCTGCTGCAGAGAGAGAGAACTTGCATTGGCTCTAGTGCTATGAGTGGTAGCTGGGAGTAACACTAACTTCCACAGCCCTGCATTGATTTGGGACCCTTCCAAAAATTGAGAGCAGTGGTTTGGCAGACCTCAGAGGCCTGTGGTAACTGTAAATAACTTTAGATCATAGGGAAAGATCTGAAAGACTTTCAACCCTGTCAATCAGTTTTCATTTTCAAAAAACTACCTTGTTGAAAGGAAAAAAAAAGGAGAAACAAGCTTATTTTTAAAATGAAAATCAAAATTAGTCCTGACATTTCAAGGTCACTGGATTAGAGGTGCCTGAGGCTGAAGGCTTGGAAGAGCCTAAAGGCCAATCCCGTCAGCAAGAGAGAACACTCACTAGATCAGACAACACCACTGTACCCTGAATCTTCTTCCCATATTGACACAATCGTGCTGTGCAGAAGTACATTAGATCATCTACAGAACTGTTTCCCCAGAGGAACTGGATGAACTTTATGACCTGTCCATTTAGGTAGCTTATCTCTGACACATGTATCTGCTCATGGTGAGAGTAAATAGTCATTCACACAATCTCTCTCTGTGTATTGCACTCTGGCAACTTTTCCAATCTTGGCTGGTTTTTAGGCACTGCTTTGCTGGGTCATTGTGAAATGACTGATTTGTTTCACTTTGTCTCTCCCTCATCACTTGCTTCTGCTGAAAGTTAGAGAATTGCCTTTTATGCAGTATTGTAGATTTTGACAAATGTAGTTGTGACCAGTTCTTGGAGGGGGGAGGTGATGAGGGAGGGAGAGCAACTGATGATTCTGGCTTGAGTATTATAAATACTGTCTTGCCACACAATGAGAAACTCAACACATAGTGCACCCATGCAGCTCTGAACTGGTTGGTGGCTGAATTTTGTTTAACCTTTTGTGACTTGACTGAAGATACCTGTTTGAGGCTTTTAAAGAGCACTGCTGGATGCCTGATTTCCTTTGGCACCTTTGAAAATCTTTTCCAGTTCTCTGAGCTATGTGTGCATGATAGCTCTGTCAACAGTGATGTCCTCTGCCCATTGCCTCTTACTAAGGCAGACTCATAAAATTGCTCCAAAGAATGCTAGTGCAATGCTAAGCAATAGCCCTTTTATTCTGCCTCCCGAGGAAGTGGTTTGACCAAATTCTGAAGTAGCATTTCAGTCAAAGGAGAAAGATCATCAATGCTGATAGGTTGTCACCAGAGCACACTGGAAAAGAATTCTTTAGAACCCTTTTTGTGTTAGATAATTGCAGATGTTTGTCCTAGGTTGGATCCTGCAGAGTGCTAAGTTCCTCTAGAGAGTTGCTGAGTGCCCTTGCAGTACCAGTCCTCCTCTTTACATTTATTAACTGGCTAAAACTCTTCATAAGATTGGAGTCCAATAACGGAGGGTCTCTTTACATGGCCTTCAGTTTTCTTTGACTTTTCTACAGCCTTCAATATAGTGCTAACCCAATCTCCTTGATCCCTTGCTCTTCTTCAATTTTCATGGCCCTGTTTTCTCTTGGTTCCATTCCTTCCTTCTCAAATGCTCTTTCAGCGATTCTTTGAATGGTTTGTTTCCCTCCATTCTTCCTGAGTCCTACAGGGCTTTCATATTCATCTCTCTTCCTCCATACCTGGATGACCTCAACTGCTTGCATGTCTTTTACTATCAATTTTTGCTGATTGTTCACATCTCTCTCTCCATCTTTCTTTTCTGCTGCTGTCCAGCATTTGACACACTCTCTCTCTCTTTGACATAATGTCTAGATATCATGTGACCATCCAAATAGTATAAAGCCAAAACTCAGCTCCTTATTTGTTTTCCCTCCCAAGCAAGGCTGGCACTACACTATTAGCAAACTAAGCAATTACTTAAGGACCCAAGCAACTTGGGGGGGGGGGTCTATTAATTATTAATGTGTTTGGGGAGGGTGGATTGAGTGAAGGAATATCCTTGCTTAGGATCCCCAGTGGGCTAACAGTGGCACCGCTCCCAAGTCCTTTCCATTACTGCTTTTCTCTAGGGCTGTGGATAGCATCACCATCTTCTGTTTCACTCAGGCTTGTAACTTTGTCTTTGTCTTTGTCTCCTTGCTCTCAAGCTCCCAGCATACCAGGACTATGACCAAGCATTGCTGCTTCAACATATAACCTGTCTGTCCCAGTTTTCTGTTCTAATGATCTGAACTTTAGTTTACACTCTGTTCGCTTTTACCTTGATTTAATGTAACTTCCTCCTCTCTGGCCTCCCTAATTTCCCCTTATCATTTTTTCCATTCTTCTGGAAAAAAAATTGCTAAAATTATCTTCCTTGCCCAGCAATCAAACTAAATTATCTTCCATTCCCTCAACTTGTTGCCTTTTACACATGCTATCAGATTTAAACTTCTCTTCTTCAACTCAGGCCCTACACAACTCCTGCTTGGCCTGGCACTTAATATTTTTGTTTGTTTGTTTGTTTTTTGTTTTTTGGCTCATATGCCCTCTCATTTTACTGTCAGTCTTCCTCTCCCCATCACCCCTCAATTCCTCATGTATGGAAAGATCCCTTAGTCTCAGTGTATGGGTTTCTGTCCTCTCCTCTCTCTCAAAGCCTTGTTCTGCAAGGCCTTCAAATTCTAACTCCGGTATGAGTGAGTCTTGCCAATGTGTTCAGGGCCTAATGGATTGCCATATTTGAGACTGGGAAGAAATTTCCCCTCAAGGCAGATTGGCTGAGATGCTAGGGTTTTTGTTTGTTTGTTTGTTTGCTATTCTTTGCAGTGTGGGCATAGGCCACTTGCTGGTTTGAAGCAGAATAAATAGTGGATTCTATGTAACTTGAAGTTTTTAGGATTTGAGTACTACAGTAACTCAGCCAAAGGTTATGGGGCCCCTGCTACAGAAGTTGGTAAGTAAAGTTCTGTGACCTGCATTGTGTGGGAGATGAGACTTAACTCTATAAATCGATCAAATGCTGTCTGTGTCCCAAAATTATGCAAGAGTGAGGCTTGGAAATATTTTTTCTAAACTAACGCCTCTTGGGGTTTAATATATTCCTATGCTTCTCCCAGTGTGACAGGCTGTTCCTCAGATCCAGTCCAGTGTGCTGCCATGACCTGTCAATTCCAACTCTTGAGCCCTGATTTGCCCCGCTTTGCCAAGTAACCACTCACTCCTCAGTCAGTCCACTCTGGCCTCTGGTGTGCAATCCATCCCAAGCAGTGGTGTGTGTGCCCTCTGGCTACTCGAGGATGGTCCCCCAGCAAGCACCCCCGGCCCCAGTTAACACACCAGGATCCACTGTCTATACAGATTGGGACCCACTCCCAACCACCATACATTCAAGTCCAGCCACTTAACAAAGAAATGAATTGTGCCCAGCCCTTTCCACTTAACATCCACTAAAGATTGCACAGCTTTAGACAAAACAACTACAAGTTTATTGATCAGATTATAATTCAAAGTGAGAATATGGCCAATCATGGCAAAATCATAATATAAGTGCGTCAGGAGAGACCACAAGAAAATAAAAGGTAAAACATGCATACTAACCTCTTTACTAAAAATGACCTCAGAGTCCAACCTCATGCTCAAAGTGTTGGGCTGTCAGGAGGGCTGTAACTAAGGTGAGGCAACTGGGGCTTTGCCCCTGGTGCCCCAGAGCGGCTCCATTTCGCTGCTTGATCAAAGGGCGCATTCTGTGCCATTTGCTCCAGGTGCCGCTTGTTCTAAGGGCGCTTTCCACTCTGGATGCGCCTCAGGCACTGAAATTCCTAGCTCCGGTGCTGGCTGTTAGACGCTTGTACATCCATTCTCTGCCTGAGACCAGGCATGGTCCAGATCTTGCTTGAAGTTGTCTCAAGATAGAGTCCAAAGCCAAAAGCCTCAAATCTATCCAAAGTGTTTTTCTTTGTTTCCAAACCCCTCAACCCCACCCTTTCTGGGCAGAGGTGATCCCTTTATCTCTTCCCAGTTGCCTCAATTACCATAATGTTGTCTCTTTGCTTGCTGCTGTTCTGTGTTGCCCAACCTCCCTGAGCCATGCCATGTGTCTGTGCACATGCATGAAGTTGTAGGATACATACTAATAATCAGGGCTGGCTCAAGGGGCTTAGTGCCCTCAGCTGGCCAAGCCGGCTTTTGATTTTGTGCAGTCCCCCATGTGGGAGGGGTGGGGGGCAAAGCCCAGCCTCTGCTCCAGGGCAGGGAACAGCTGGCTCAGGGGCAAAGCAGGCCAGCTCAAAGGCTAGGATCTGCTCTCCCATCCCTCCCCAGGGCCAACTTTTCCTCCCCAGGAGCGGGGTATGCCAGCCTGGAGGTGGGGTGAGAGAGCAGAGTCTGCCCCATTGGCTGGTTTGCTCTGTCCCCGGGGTAGAGTGACTGGCTCGGGGAGGGGTGGGAGCGCAGGGTCCAGCTTTTGGGCTGCCATGCCCTGCCCTTGTGTGGTGCTGCAGCTACCCATGAGCAAATGGTGCCCCAAGCCAGGGTCTCATTTGCTTATGGGATGAGCTGGCACTACTAATAATGTAGACTAGGTTATGAGCATCCATAAAGAAACATTGCATGGTGTAACTGCCAACAAATCATACAATCACAGTGTACAAGTAAACAGGAAAAATCATATAGATCATAACCCAGCATGCACAGATGTGTATCCTGTGACAGTCAGTCACCTTCTTTTTTGTAGCTCTCAGATAAGAGTTGATGGGCACTCCCTTCAGGCAGAGAGGCTGCTCCAAACTGCCACCGCTTTCTTTGGTGTGAAGCCTTCTTGCAACCTTTAGGAAACAACAGCTCACCTAGGAATTATTGTGACAGTGTTACCAGCAAACAAACAAATAACCCAAATGTCCCTGTGATATTGACTTCTGAGGTACATCAGGATATAGCCTTCCCTATTGGCTCTGGACAGTTTTTGAGCGCAGTGCAAGGTCACAGTGGTCATGCACCTGGTCTATTTCCTGAGCCTTTCTCCCAGCTAAGAGTTCAGATTCTGGGCCTGCTATGTCTCAGCAGCAGCATGTGCCCTTCCATGCAGCCAAGGCAGTCTCTTCTGAAATGGAAGTTGCATTGTGCAATGGGAAAAGAGCTAGTAAAGAGCAGGTAGGACAGACTACCTAGCCAGCCAGGCTTCATAGGAAGGGAAGGGCCAACTCTTTGTCTGCCCCTTGCTTACCCAGTCAGGACTCCTGGAGTCGATACCAACCTTTACAGCACTGCCTTTAATTTGCAGTGTGGAGATTCCAATGCAAGCTTTACATGCGTTTCTTCTGGTGCAAAGCACTTTCTTATGTTTAACAATAATAATAATGAGTGTTAGGCACACTCTTGGAGTGGTTTGGTTTCATGGCTACATCTTTGTTCTTAATACCTCTACTAAGTGTTTTGTTCTTTACTACAGTGTCTTTTATGATCTACTTTGTGCTGCTTGTTCAAGCTGTGGTGTTGTTTTTATATTGAACTTAAAACTTACAAGATTGTCTTAATATTTGGCATAACATGAAACTTGATAAGATTACATATGCAAGGCAAAAGGTTTAAGTAACTGTATAATTAGAACTGATCTGGGCCACAGGTTCCCAACCTTTTTGGCTTGAGCGCCACAGTTATCATTTTTACAACCCTGAAGGACCGGCAGGCCCCCCTCTCCCCCCCACACACCTGAAAAGCTGTTGGCCTCCTTACTTGCTGATCTCCTGTCTCCCTGGCTGCAGCATGGAAACCACATGCATTGTGCAGTTCTGTGCTCTCTGGGTCCCAAGCAGCAGCAGCTTCCCCAGGACTTGGAATTAGGGGAGGTTTGGGGGTGTGTGTGTGTGTTGGGGCTGTGTAACCCATGTGCCTAAATAGGTGCAATCTCTTTTAGGGACCCTTATGGCTGGGTTACGTTGCTGGGCAGATTTTGCAGCCCAGAAACCAGAAACTTCTGGTAAGAGGGTGAGGGAGCACACTGAGCATGCCCCACAAGTTTTATTGTTGAGCTGGAATTACATGCCCAGGGAGAAGCCTGAGAAGAGAAGCCTGGAGAGGAGCAAACAGAGAGCTGCAGAGGACATTGGCTAAGGGACTCAGTGAAAGGAGCTGAGCAGGAGTGGCCTGCAGGATGTTTTCTCCCAGCTTTCAACTGCTTTGCAGGGGAGTTGTCTGCAGTGGAACTGAGAGTTGGCCGGCCAGTGACTTGATTGCATGGTGCTGGCTACACAGGAGGAAGAAAGGACTGCATGGCCTCTGCCTGAAGATTCCTGCAGCTAGAGAGGATGAGGATTGCTTTCGTTCTGCATTCAAGCCCCAAGGACTTAAAAGACTGCAATTGAGATAAGAGTGACTCCACCTGAACTTTGGGACTCTTGGGTTTCTTACTGTTTTGTTTAAATGTATTATGGTTCTTTAGGATAAGGTGTGTTTAGTTAGTTAATAAAGTTCATTGTATGTTTATGCTGAGTGGTAGTTTAATGAGGGATGGGAACTCTGAGCAGTCTTCGCTGTGAGTCCTTTTGACAACTGGATCCTGGCTCTCCAGTTGCTTTCATCAGGGGTTTTCTCTGTGAGGCACTGGAGAGGGGCAATTGAGTGAATTTGAGCCCACCCTAGCAGGTTACAGCTGCTCACTAAATTGTTACCATACTTACTAGCTGACAACTGGGGGAGGTGTTGGGGAGTGTTAGGAAAACTCCTCAAGGCAGTGGCTCCTTTCTGTTTAAAAAAAAAAAACCACACACACACACACACACACACACACACACACACACACACACACACACACACACACACACACACACACAACAAGGAGTTGTGTGGCACTTAAAGACTAACAGAAGATCAGTGCTCCCTTCCCTTCTCTCTGGCTCCAGCAAGGACCCTAGCACACCTATGGACTTAGGCAGAGTGCTTTGTAGAGCTCCATGCTACAGCTAGCCCAGGGGGATGTATGAGAGTACTGATCTCCTATCTGTTTGCCTGCAGCAAAGAGCCTGAATTGATTTCTTTTAGCCTTGCAGAAATACACTTTGCCTAGGTCCCTAGGCAGTGACTCCATTCTGCAGCCAGTAGGACAGGAGCAATGAGCCACTTTGAAAGCCTCTGAGGGTCATGCCTGGCCCCCAGAACACAGGCTGGGAACCACTGATCCGGGCTGTAAATATCAGATCTGAACTTTCCAAAAGTTCAGTGGTATTTTGGTCTGAGCCCATCTCTGATATACAAGGAAGGATATTGTTTGTACAGAAATAGTTTGAAGGAGCCAACTCAGAGATTTTACTTTCTATGTACACAAAGCCAATGGGGCTAATTTTAGTACCTATTATTTTTATGACTCATCATTTATCTAAAGCTACATCTTGATGTGGGACCTTTTTAAGCACTCCTGGCTGGATTACTAGACCCTTAAGTGGGATATAAAGGTGGCAGATGAATTAAGTTGTTAATAAGGTACACCAGAAGACTCCCAAGTAACAAAAACTGTTTCATCTGTTTGCTGCCAACATTTTTAAAATCTTAATCAAAAATATTTTCCATTAAACTCACACTGAAGTGAAGTTTGTGAAGTACAAGGCAGTGGAGTTTTGAAGAGCTGTCTCTGGAAGGTCAAAGAGTTTGCGCCAACCATCTCAAATACATACATATCTCCAAAGCTGTGGTAAAGGAGATCTGGCCACTAGTCTCAGCTCAGCCTCTGATGTTTCTGTCATCTTGGGGAAAGTCACTTGGGGCAAAAATTTCATACTAGGCATCTGTATTGATATTTAGGCAGCTAAAAATGGCTTGGTTTTTTGCAGGTGCTAATCACTCCCTATTTGTTTAATTTCACTAGTGTCTAAACCTATAAGTGTATGTACCTTTAAATTTCTATATTCAAAACTGTTGGCCTTAATCACGATGTGCTTCAGTTTCCCCATATGTAAAATAAGGATACTACTACTCGAATGTTTTCTTTTTCTTGTCCATTAGAGCCTAAGCTGTTCAGGGTGGGAATTGCTTCTTAATGTGATTAAGTACAGGCCTTGATTTTTGTTGGAGCCTCTAAGCCCTACATGTAATACAAATAATAATAGTCAGATTTCTCTCTCCCAACCCTCCACTCATATTAATACTTCCTGATTCTCTTAAGATGCCACAGAATGTGACATGACATAAATGACACGTCTCAGTACAGTCTGAAAAATCATGTAAAATATTTGTGATGTTACAGAATAATGCCTTCTGTATACCACGCAGAAGATAATTAAAGTAGAGTGATGAACTGGGATGTGTTCGGGTCCAATCACAGGTTTGTTTGGTGATTGCGAAGTTTTGAGAAAATATCTTTGAAAAGCCTTGTTGGGGGGGGAAAATCACTTGGGTAGGCAAGGGGAGGCTAAGAGCCTTATTAAAACTTAGAAGACATAAATTTAATAAAATAAAATCAAGAAATGGCACAAGGGATATAAGACAGAGGATGGGGGCAAAAGAGTTGAAGCCTTTTACTTTTCTCCTTTTTGTGAAATGGATCTCAGAAGGATATCTAAGAAATGATGGTGGGCAAATTCTCTACTGGTGTAAATTCCTACTAGTTTATACCAGAAAATAATTTGTCTTAGGGTGTCTGTTGTGGGCATAGATACTAGAACTCAAGATGCTGGGGTGCTGCTGCACCCCTGGCTTATAGAATCATAGAATCATAGGGTTGGAAGGGACCCCACGATGTCATCTAGTCCAACCCCCTGCCAAAAAAAAGCAGGACCACTCCCATTAGATCATCCCAGTCAGTGTTTTGTCCAGCTGGGACTTGAACACCTCCAGAGATGGAGATTCCACCACCTCCCTAGGCAGCTTATTCCAATGCTTCACCACTCGCCTAGTAAGGAAGTTTTTCCTAATGTCCAGCCTGGACCGCCCCAGCTGTAACTTGAAACCATTGCTTCTCGTTCTGCCCTCTGTTACTACCGAGAACAGTCGAGCTCCCTCCTCCTTGGAGCAACCCTTCAAGTAGTTGAAGGTTGCTATCAAATCCCCCCTCAGTCTTCTCTTCTGCAGGCTAAATAAGCCTAGTTCCTTCAGTCTTTCTTCATAGGGCTTGTGCTCCAGCCCTTTGATCATTTTGGTTGCCCTCCTCTGGACTCTCTCTAATTTGTCCATGTCCTTTTTGTAGTGGGGAGCCCAAAACTGGACACAGTATTCCAGATGTGGCCTCACTAGTGCAGAATAGAGGGGAATGATCACATCCCTTGATCTGCTGGTAACACTTCTTCTGATGCAGCCCAGTATGCCATTGGCCTTTTTGGCAGCAAGAGCACACTGCTGACTCATATCCAGCTTCCCATCCACCATGACTCCCAGGTCCTTTTCTCCAGTGCTGCTATTTAGCTGATCACTCCCCAGCCTGTAGCAGTACATGGGGTTTTTTCGTCCCAAGTGCAGGATTTTACACTTGTTGAACCTCATGAGATTCCTCTTGGCCCACTGCTCCAATTTGTCTAGGTCTCCCTGAATCCTGTCCCTGCCCTCTAGGGTGTCTACCGTTCACCCCCAGTTTGGTATCATCTGCAAACTTACTAAGTGTGCAATCTATCCCATCATCCAGATCATTTATGAAAACATTGAACAGAACTGGCCCCAGGACCGACCCCTGGGGCACACCACTTGTTACTGCCTGCCAACTTGACATGGAGCCATTGATTCCTACACGCTGAAACCGTTGTTCTAGCCAGTTTTCTATCCACCTTACAGTCCACGCATCTAACCCATACTTCCTTAATTTGCCAATGAGAATGCTGTGGGAAACCGTATCAAAAGCCTTGCTAAAGTCAAGGTATATCACATCAACGGCTCTTCCCGCATCCACAAATCCAGTCATCTCATCATAGAAGGTGATGAGATTGGTCAGGCATGATTTACCCTTGGTGAATCCATGCTGACTGTTCCTGATTACTCTATTTTCCTCCAAGTGTTTCAGGATGGATTCTTTGAGAAGCTGCTCCATGATTTTTCCAGGGATTGAGGTGAGGCTGACAGGTCTGTAATTCCCAGGATCATCCTTTTTGCCTTTCTTGAAGATAGGTACTATATTTGCTTTTTTCCAGTCCTCTGGCACCTCCCCCCTGTTCGCCACGAGTTTTCAAAGATAATGGCCAACGGTACTGCTATCTCATCAGCCAGCTCCCTCAGCACCCTCGGATGCAGGTCATCCGGCCCCATGGACTTGTGCACATCTAGTTTCTTTAAGCAGTCCCTAACCTGGGGTTTACAGTTTGGTTCAGTGGCTCTCAGCACCCTACTCTACAAATTGTTCCATTTCCCTAGTTGCAGGTAGGTAGGTAGGTAGGTAGGGGTGTGTGTGTGTGTGTGAGAGAGAGAGTGAGTGAAGCGGGCATGTGTTCTTTAACATTGGGATTTAACTAACCAAGGCCCAATATTTTAGTCATTAAGTGAGAACTCTTTAGTAAGAAGTCCCATTAAAATCTATAGACTTATTCATCTAAATAAGTTACCAACTATGAGCAAATCAATTATTGCCACTTGCATCATTGCGCACTGTAATTTTGACTGAAAAGCAGATGTTCTGGAATCCTAGGTGGCATCTGCAGAAAAGTGAATACCCAAAGGCATAGGAACAAAATATCCAGGCATGATGGCAAAAGTGCGCCTTTAAGAAGGAGGAAGTTAAGATGACCAGAAAACAAGTATGAAAAATAGGGATGGGGACAGGGGCTAATAGGGATTTTTCTTATGTAGGTACCTGAATACTGGGGCTGTCCTATAAAATTGGCATATGTGGTTAGAGGAGGCTTGGTTTGTAGGTTTGGAAATGGTACCCCATGCATAAGGGACAACACAGAGGGAGGCACAAACATATGTGAGAGGAGATAAAGGTGTATTGAGGCTGGCATTGTTGAAGGAGGGGGAAATGACAAGGGCAGGGATGTAGATGAGGCTATGTGTGAGGTAGGGGCTAAATATAGATGTCTGAGACAAGAGTAATCTGATTTCACATGGCATCATAGGTAACTGCTATATACACTTAGAATATTTTGAATCAGTGCAATATGGTAATATTGTTTTCTGACCTGACATTATTTTGTAGGTGTTGCATATATGTTTATATACAATTAATCAAATGCAAGAGAAACAGATTTTTCCATACCAGAGTCTTGGTGAATTTTAGACCTTTTTGTTCATTAATATTGTGGCATGAGGTGAACTGTACATCTAGTATGACTTACTTAAGTTAATTTCTTTAGTATGAGGGTTTGGACCAGTCTTATCAAATTTACAGTAGTTGGTGATGCTGTTAAAATGTTAACATTTTCCAGCAATTGTCTCTTATGCTATATGATAGACCACATGTTCTCACTATGCCTACGGGACAAAATGTTTATGTAGTGTGTGGTGGCTGACATATTAATGCTAACAAGTATGGGATGTCTGGATCAAAAACTTAATTACATTTGGACCAGCTGCAGAGCTCCTGTCTCTTCTTCATTTTCTCTGGTGGGGCGCTGTTAGAAATGTCACTATCTCATTCTATTGCATGTATTGCCAAGGTACTTTTATAAGGCTCATTACTCTAGTATCTGAATACTTCAAAAGTATTAATAGATTTTTTTCGATCTTTTAGAGAACCCTAATGTGAGGGTAAAAGTATTATACCCATTTAAGAATTAAGGAACAGGGTTGATTTAAGTGTCTTATTGTGAAGTCTGGTTGAGCTGGGAATAGAACCCAGTTCTCCTAAAACCTTGTGAGGTGTCCCATCCAGTAGAGCAGGGGTCAGCAACTTTTGCCAACCCCTGCGCCGGCCCCTCCTCCTCGACTGTCAGCCAGTGCCAGTGGTTCCCTCCACTGAAATACGGCAGCTGCCTGAAAATTTGGTGACAGCAATGGCGTGAGGTTGGGGGGCAGGGAGGAAGGCGCTTCCCTGGGATGCTGCTGAAAGGAGCTGCCTGTGGTGGTTCCTCTTGGCAGGATGCCTGGGGACAGGGGTCCCCAGGGATGCCATGGAAAGAAGCTGCCTGGAGCAGCTCCTCTTGGGGGCTCCCCAGGCATGCTGAGGAAAGAAGCTACCCAGAGTAGCTCCTTGGAGGTTGCACACTAGAGGGAAGCTGTTCCAGGCATCTTCTTTCTGCACCATGCCTGAAACATGGTGGGGCATGGTGGGGACCCTCTGTGCCCTAACTGGCCCTGAAAGAAGCTGCCCAGAATGGCTTTCAGTGGCAAAAACCTCAATTTCTGTGGCATTGCAGAGGGTGCCACATGCCACTCTGAATAGGCTCTCATGTTACTGTTGGCACAAGTGCCAGGGGTTGCCTACCCCTGCCACACAGTCTACATCAGTGGTTTTCAAACTTTTTTCTGGGGGTCCAGTTGAAAAGAAATCATTTATGCTCATGACCCAACAATTACATCATTGAGCAGAGTTCCTGTCTTTTGGCAGTGGGAGCTGTGGGTGTCACGACCCAGTACTGGGTCCCAACCTGTGGTTTGAAAACCGCTGGACTAGACCATCCTTCCAGTCCTGAAGACTCTTAAAGTGCTTTTCCACTGTGATGGATTGAGGCTGATGCCCTGTGAGGCAGATTAAGTATTAGCCACCTTTTTAAAGGTGGTGAAACTGAGGTGCAGAAGTGAATTAGCAAAGACCACTGTAGTTAGTGGTGGAATTTGAATGCATGACTTTCTCATTCCCAGTCCTTTGTCAGTCAGAGAGAAATCCCATTTTTACTGATGGCCAAACTATGAATTAAATAGTGGAAAGTCTGCCACAAAATCAGTGTAACAATACCACACATTTCTATATATCATAGTGTGACAGGATGAAACTTGATGTAACATGATGAGAAGGTAAAGAAATCAACCTTCTCTTTACATCTGATATTCTAAACCTTGATAACCAGAATCCCTCCCAGTAGAAAACTGACAGATAAATTTAGCACAGAGAATAGTATTGTTGATTGCCCACAGTATTCTTCTGTGGAGGTCAGCATGAACACTGTCCTTTGTGTGAGGCTCTCCTAGGGGGAAGGGGGAGCAGGACTCTGAGGTTAGAGAGAAGCCACAAAATCCCACTGCAATGTTCACCTGTGAATGAACCTCCTCTCGGAATGCATTATTTGAAATTCTTTCCTGTCTCTCAGCCTTACTAAAATGCTTATCAGACAAGCTAAGCACTGTAACAGTATGCAACCGAGAGGAACAATGTCTCAGTAGCTAAGGTGCTAGCCTTCGATTAGAGTAATTCTTGTTCAGTTTCCTGTCCCGTTACAGTCTTTCTGTCAGCCCTTGGGAAAGTCATTTAAACCTCATTCCCAGGGGTTAAAGTATAATTTGGCAGGCCCCCCTCACCCGCACCAGCTAGTAACCCCCACACACCTATCCCCCACCCCAGCTACTGTCCCTGACCCCCATCTCATTGGGGGTCCATCAACCCTCTGCCATGCTGTGCTGTGCTCCCCTGCTGCCCTGGACTGATCCTGTCCCTTGCATCCTTTCCCTGCTGGGCCAGCTCACCTGTCCCAGAACCAGGGACTTCCCTAACTCCCCCCCCCCCCAAATTTCCCAACAACCCCTCCCAGCTGTCAGCTAGTAACAGTGTTACTCCAGATTAGTGAGCACCCCTACAAACCCCCCAAACCTCCCCCAGTTTCAAGTCATGGGGAGAATACTGCCCTGAACCACCCCTCCCGGGCCCCTTACCTGGCCACCATGTACTGTGGAGCGGCCCCAGCCTGGGCTGAGGCTCTGGCCTGTGCCTGCTCTGACTGATTATGCCTAGAGGCTCTGAGCATGCTCAGTCAGAGCAGGCTCAGGCCAGAGCCTAGCCCAGGCTGGGGCCGCTCCCTGCTTCCTGGAATGCACAGAAACAGTGTTCCAGGCCCTGCTATTGTTAGAGGCTCAGTGATGGGGGCCCCTAAAAATAGAAAATGCAGCCAGAATTCTGTGTTCCGGGGTCTGCTGTTTTTGAATCTTGGGCCTTGGAATGCAATGTTCAATCTCCATTTTCTATTTTAAGGGACCCTGGAATGCTGAACCCCTAAAAATAGTGGGCCCCAGAATGCTGTTCCTGTGCATTCTGGCCTCCTTTAACCCCTGCACATTCCATGAAGGGGATTAGGCTCCTAACGTTACTAGAACTCAAGGTAGGAGCCTAAATACCTTTGTGGAACTGGGCCGTTGTGTACTTTGGTTCCCTATCTGTAAAAATGGGGGGGATCGCTCTCCCCCCATCACAGGGGTTTTGTGGCATTGGGAATTGTCCCTTCTCTTTAAGCGGTTTAGCTTTCCAGATGGGAAGGCTTGCTGCAGAAGCCTACACGGAGGCTGTTGCCTGTTGAACAGTGCTTAATTAAAAGAATCTCTTTCAGTCATAGAAGTATCACAGAGGAAGCAATGTAAGCTTTTTTTTTTTAACAAAGGTGGACAAATCACTCAGAAAAGGAACTATGACCAAGGAACATGAGGATTTCTGAGCTGCTACTGTGATGTATTATTTCCTGACTGTACATGCACAGAAAGGACCTCTGAACTCCTCCCTCTGGAAGGTGGACAAGTTCCATTAAGGTATGACACCCACAGGTACCAAGAGAGGGATTGGTTTGGCCCTGCACGTGGTAGGTTCCACTGTACCAAAGTGAAGAAACCTTCCAACTTGCACTAAGACTCAGGCTCAGTTTGGCTCAAAGGTATTTATGGTAGAAAGGGATTTTTGTTGGCCATTTCTTCAGGGCCATTACTATTTAACTATATATATGTATATGTATAAAATATTTGGAGCACAGCAGTGGTGGAGCAGGGCTGGCCACTTACCAACCGCTCTGTCCCCAGCAGAGGATCAGGGCGGGGCTGGTGCTCAGAGGCAAGCCGATGTTGTCAATCAGTACCCTTGTGGTGTGCAGCTCTACTGTTGTAGAGTGACATGGGATAGCTGTGCTTAGCCCAGGGCCCTGGACTGTAGCTCCTAAAGCCCCTTCAAGGTGGATTAAGGCAGGGGTTTTAGAGGATGTAGCCAAGTCCCCTGACTAAGAGAGGCCCCACTGCCTGCCAGAATAAATCCTGCCCTGAAGAGTATTGCCAAGGCATCAGCCGACACCATGCTACAGCATCAGCCTGCCCCACCCCCAGGCTGGGCCTCTCCCAGCCCCTGGCTCAGACTGAGTTCACATGCCAAGGCCCCATGATGGTACTACGTTCCTCCCTTTCCCCACACCACATGTGAACAGAGATTCGAATCAGGGTTTACATAATTTTTCAGATCAGGTTCTCAAATGAGTACCAGCAGAAATGGTTTGGTGCTTGGATATTGAGAAGTCCACCTGTCCACCTGATGGACATCTCGACTTACTCATTGGATTCCCTATGACCGTAAATGGCCTCTTGGTTGGCCACGGATGAGATGGGCAGATCCAATGGTAAAAGTTCTCAGACAGAAGTGGAAGCAGACTGCTTGCAGCAGAGATAAGTGGCTTGAGATCGACCTATGATTGACGTTTTTCAAACAAGGACGTAGCAAATTGATGACGGGTTGGATACAGGTGATACTTGGATATCAGAGTGGGTGGACAGAGGTGACAAGGAAGGGTGGGGGTGGCAGGGTAATGGAGAGCAGGGATGGCCATGTGGGGTGGCAAGGGAGGAGGGATGGTAGAAAGGGCAGGGGTGGGTAGGAAGCTATCCAGTGAGGTGGTGGGGACCCTCTACTACTTTTCTTCCACTTGCACCCCTCACTGGGTCCCTGATCCCTTCCAACTGTCCTATACCATTCAGGCTCCCCAAACCCCTTTCCTGGCCCCATGCTGTGTGGGCTCTGACCCCCTTCCCCAGCTCTGTCAGCTCATTCACCCATTCCCTGGCTTCTGCTGTGCCATGCCACTGCGTGGGCTTACTGACCCCTTTCCCCATGGTTCTGCTTCCCTCCCCGCCTTCCTTTTCCATATTCAGGCTATGCTCTGCTCCCTCCCCCTCACTTCCTTTTCCTGTATAAGCTACTTTCCCCATGTGAGAGCTGCTCCTTTCCCTGTCTTCCCCCACATGCCTGGGAACAGAGCTATGGAAGATGGCTAGCTGGTAGTGGTGCTTGCCCCAGGAGTGCAGCCCCTGAAATGAGATGGCTGGTGGCAGCACTTGTCATGGCACTGCTGCAGGGAGTGCTGGGAGCCCCTGAAAAGCAGTGGTGGGTGAGGTACTGCAGCTGGGAGCCCCCAGAAAGTGGTGGCTGGCACTGCTTGGTGTGGAGCTGCTGAAGAAGGGCGGCTGGCTGTGGCACTGGTGGCACCATGGCTGGTGGCCTACCAAGAAAGAGAAGCCTCTTGAAGGGTATGCATTTGCACCTTTCTGGAGAGTTTGCAGTAATCTTTATAAATTCTAGCTGCTCAGGTGTACCTGAGTATTGCTTATGTTAGTCCCTGATTAATGCATATATTAAAACATGCTTTTTAAAGATCCTTTTAAAAACCTTTTGGAGCCCCACTGACCTGGTTCAAGTAGTGTTCTCTTTAGATCTCTGTGTGAATGGAGGCCTTTATGATAACGCTTCTCCTGATGCATTGTTACAGTGAAGGCACTAGAATGGCTCGGAGACTCTGCTTGGTGTGGCTGGTAGGGGCTGCATGTACTATGAAGGTTGCATGCTCGGTTTTAGAGACCACCACATCTCTAATGGCTAGATGTGACAATACGATTTGATGGTTTGTGGGGGTTGGATATATACAGGTGTTAAAGTATAATTTGGGGGGGTCCCAGATCCCTCCTAAATTGGCAGGCCTCCTTCATGCCCCAGCTACTCAGGGGTTAAAGTATAATTGGGGGGGCCCTGGAACCCTCCTAAATTTCCAGGCCCACCCTTATGCAGGTCCCCCACCCCAGGTAGGCATTTGCAACCACTTCTGAGTGCCACATCCATCAGTTATCACTCTGCTATGCCACCCCACCCCCCAGCTACACACTTTCTCCTACACATCTAATCCTACCCACCTCTGCTACACACACACCCCAACCCCAGTAGCCCTCTCCCCCTCCAAGCTCTTACCTTGGCTGTTTTTCAGGCTCTCTGACTGGCTGGAAGCTGCTTCTAGCCACAAGCTGCTCCACCCTGCATGGAGGAGATTCACAAACTCCCGGCCTGCTGCAGCTCTCTGCTGGCTGGGCTTAAGGAGGAACAGGGTTAAAGGTGCAGCCACCAGAGCTCTGCGTTCTGCCTGCTGGTGCTGTTTTAGGCCCCCTGCCCTCCCTGGGAACTCTGATGTGTTCCTCCGTTTTTAGGGGCGCCCAGAACTGCATTCAGGTGCATTCCCCCTTACTTTAACCCCTGGATATATAGTGGCTCTCACCCTTTTGCAGGTCATGACATACTTGGTGGCATATTGTGACCCTATAAGACACATCAGAACACCACCCCAGGCCAAATCCAGTCATCTCCCTGGCTCTCTGTGACACAATTGTCACTATGTGGTGACACAGTAATGTGTCCTGACACAGTGATTGAGAATCACTGGATTAGAAGTAGCTTCCTTGTGTTGCATGTTCCATGTGGCATGATTGAATTAATGAGGTACACGTGGAGTATGAAAGATCATCTCTTTTTTTCCACTCTCATCTCTGCATTGCATTTGTTCAAGCTGAAACATTTTTTCTGTTCTAGTTCCTTTCCCATTTTCTTTCCTTTCAAGTGAGCTGAGCACCAGAGAATGCTGACACTTGGGAATCAGTTGGGTTGCCTTAACAACAATTAGGCATGAGCTTTTGTATTAGGGACCCTCTACTGCATTTTAAAGCATCGGATGAAATGGGATTTTCTCCCACAAAAGTTCATGCAAAAAATAAATGTGTTAGTCTTTAAGTGCCGCAGGACTCCTTCTTTGTTTTACTGAACTAGACTAACACGGCTGCCCTCTTTGGAGTTTGGCAACAATTAGGCAAAAAGGCCTGGTGGTGATTGCTCTGATTGAATTCTGAAAGGCCGGGTGAAGCTTGTTGAAGAAAGAAGAGTCTGGAGCCAATCAGACCAAGAGAAAGGCCAACAAAGAACAGCTGCTGAGATTGAATGCAGACAGTTTTAAACACTCAAAGTTTCAGACAGCCTGGTTCAGATGCTTTGCTAAGCTTCCACTTTGCAGTCCTGCAGCCTGAAAACTTGTGGCTGGGAAACAAGAGTTTGATCTGAGTTTTTGGTGTTAGAAAATAATGTTCACAGAACATTCCAACCTCAGTTATTCTGATGTCAACAAGAAGGAAATAAATAAGCAACCCCACCCTTTCATTTAAGCTGAAAGAGAGTGAGAAGCTGTGTTTTAAAATCTAGTCTTGCTGCACAAAGCATCACTCTGACGCAGTTGTTTGAAAGTCTGCTATTTCAAGTAATATGGTTTGTGAAACTGTTTTCTAGTTTGGTTTGGCCTGGGCTTAAATCCCCAGAGAGTCAATTTCAGATCTAAGAGGGCCTAGATTGGTTTTGGTAATCAGACAGGAAGTAAATCTGTACATGCACAAAGTCACACACATACCATTTAGTAGTATTTGTGCCTTTCATTAATTTGGTGTTCCTTCTTTCAGATTGTGCATACAGATAATCCTAACACCACTATGAGAACATGCTCTCCGTCCATTCTGAATTGTACCCATTACCTTTGTTTACCGATTTACCCTTTTCAGTTTACATGAGTCCATAACCAAGCCAGTTAGTTTTTTATTATATCTTTGAGGGCACAGTATCAAATGCTTTACTAAAATCCCAAGCCTATGTAGAGTGTGTGCTCACAGATGTACTACCCTAGAACCAAATTTGTCCCTTGTGGCTGAGAGGGGAAATTACACCCAGATGAAGGGGATGTTTTCAGCATCACTCTGTCATTGGGATTCCACCAGCCAACCTGCATTAAATTCCACCAGGGATTCCACAGGAGCTTCCCTACAGACTGCAGAGGTGATATTGAATCACTTCTTTTTGCTATGGTCATACCATCTCTTAGGTCGGCTTATCAAGGCAGGGATGATCCAGGTGTCTTGTAGTGATGTGGCCTTTTCCCCTTCATATCTGGAAACTTTTCCTGCCCCCAGATCCCCCTCTCAAAAATCTGCATTGAAGGCAAATCGCTAAGACTGTGTCTACACTGCAGAGTTCTAACAGCAAAAGCTTTGCCAGTAGACAGCCACTGCTATAATTATAGTGGTGGGTAGTGTACACACAGCTTTTCTTTTGTGGTTGGAGTGTGTCCTCACTAAGACCATGTCCAATGACAAAAGAGGCCATGTGGGGAAAATGAGAGGGCAACCTCTCGGTTCGTAGCATAGGACGCTGATAGGGAAATCTCTCAGCTCTCTGCAGGGAGCTCAGTGGCTCCCTGCTGCCTCCCTCCCCTTTCTGGGGACTCTAGCATTGTGCCTGGGGTCCCCAGCAGACCTGCCGTCACAAGGGCCCGGGAACCCTAACAACATAGGAAGCAGCCACCAGGCTCCTGGTCTGGCAGCAGGGGAAACAGCACCAATGACTCCCCAGACCCTGGCAACAGTGGCAGCTCTGTGGGATCCAGGAGCCTGTTGGCTACCTGGAGCTGCAGTGGCTGCAGCCTCGCTGCTTCTGGGGACCTGGGAGCCCCAGCAGCTGCCTCCAGTTTCCCTCAGCAGGAGGGGCAGCCTCTGGAGCTCCCAGGCCCTGACAGCAGGGGTTGACGTCCTCAGCGGTGGGGGAGCTGAACCTCCTGTGGATCCTCTCCCCCAGCAGCAGGACCCCCCCCATCAATTTCAGTGCTGTAGAGCAGTTTTAGAACAAGGAAATTGACAAGTATGGCAGCTCTGGCAGACCAGAGTGTCCTTGACTGGCATTCTGGGACATTTCCGGAGGCAACTTAATGTGGAATAAAAATGAGTCAGCATTCACACACAACTCTGTTGTGTGACAGCTGTTCCACAATAGGCACTATGACACAGGTGCTATTACTGCTGTCAGAACAGGGCAGTTTGAATGCAAAAAGGAGCATTCAGGTATAGACAGTGGGCTTGGTTTGCTGTAACAGGATGACTTCCACTGCAAAAACTCACTAGTGTGTACAAAACCTAAGACTGTGAATGACTCTGTCCTTAGATATTTGTGATACCCTCCCCCTGTTGTTTTTCTATTGTTTGGTTCAGTTAGAAGTTTGATTTATAGGCTGGTAATTGCCAAGACCATTTTTATGCTCTATCTCAAGGCCACTCTTCTCTGCATGAGTTGCAGACCCATGCTGAGTTTTAAGTGAACCAAGTCTAGTATATCATTTTAGATTGAGGAAGATGCCAGGAAACTTGATGGATTTGCATGTTTTTGATCCTGTAAACTTGCAGAATGTAGCTATTTTAGGTAAGTTTTACTTTGTTGTTAGATACACAAAGTTTGTCACAGTTCTAGCTGTTAAACTCCTTTTCCTATGAATTTTTAAGTAGTTCTCTTCTTTGATGTGTTTTAAATTATGGACTACTCAATTATGTGCAGAGTGCATAGGTTTTAATGAATGACGACAAATGTATGTTTGTGCTAACAGTCATTTCCATTCCCATCATCCCGCCTTTCTTTTTTTATCAAAAGGGACGTGACACTGATGTGAAAACAGACTCTAAACACTTTTTCAATGTTATTGGCATAACAGGCTTTGTTAGAGTCATGTGGTTTATACAAAGACTACAGCTAATCTTGGAACACTGACATATATAAGCTTTAATTTAAAAAGCCTGTGAAAATAGTGAGAAACAGATGGAAAGTTGCCATGGAAACCACTAACACTTAGGTGTGGGGGAAGAAAAACTTTTGTGCAGAAACCACAATTATTTTCAAAAGAATCTGCAGATTTCATGAAACGTGTTTTTCTTCCTTACTCCCCTGGTAGGACAGTTTTTAATATACATGTAAATATACACGTGCATGCCTCCTGTAAACTGGTTTTTTTTCTGATGACTAAAACATGATCATGGAAACATGGAAGGGGAAACTTCCCAGTAACAAAGTGATGGGCTAAGGACACACCTTAACTGGAAGTGTGTAGGTCTGTGTATAACAATGTTGTTAACCTTCAGAATGAATGGATTTGATTTATACTTCTATACTACAAAAATTTTATCATGAATTTATCATTCTAATCATAAAGTATTTGTAACAGAACAGCCAATTGTTCAAATGTTTAGGGTGCACACAACATTGACTATGGGGGGGCACATCTGACATTTGATGAACTTGGAAATAAAATAAAAGCTGAAGTGAGCAAGAAGACAGAACACACACGTGGGGAAGAAGAAGAAAGAAAGGGGGATGGCCTACTTTTGTTCTTGTTTATGTGAGCCAAGATTTTTAAAAACTACTACACTCAATCCACATTGACGTACTTGCTTGATTTTTCAGAAGTGCTAAGCAGAGGTGGGTGGATGTTTTTATTTTTAGATTTTTTTGAAAATAGATTTTTTGCTACCTCTCCTCCCACCAGCCTCCTCTGCAAAGGGAAAAAAAAACTTTGGGGGGCTTTGAAACCTGAGTTTGACAAAAGGTTCTTATCCCAAAAAAACCCCTACTCAGAATGATGCTTCATTTTCAAATATGTTCAATTAAGAAAAGAAGGTAGTGAAAAACACCTGAATTTGAAAATAAAAAAAAAAGCAAACTGTTTCAAATTCTTTTTGAGTTGATCAAAATGTTTGTTGACTTGAAACAAATTTGAAAAACTGATTTTGTTTCTAAATGTCTCCAATCTTCTCTACGTTGTTATTTTTTGAGTTTTCAATACATTTTTTTCCGTAAATAGTTTGGCTCAAATCCAGCCAAATAATTTTTCTGGGTTGTGTTGTTTTGTTTGCTTTTTTTGTTTGTTTTTGTTTTCATTTTTTGGCGTCAAACTGAAAAATCCATTGTAAGTTCCTCTCTAGTGCTGAGCACTCAACAGTTTACTGTATATACAAGTATGTACCTAAATATGGATTTAAGAGGTTAATTTTAGGCTTCCATGTTTAAAAATCCTTGGCTTCAAGAATTAATCATTTGTCAAATTTTGTGGGTGGGATTTTCAAAAGTATCTGATTTAGGAGCAAGAATCCAATGTCTGTCTTCTGCACCTGAGTTAGGGTGAAAATGATTCTTTGTAGAGCACTTACCATATTCTCTAAGTGCTATATAGAAGACTGAAATATCACATTGGCCTTTGCCTTAGAGAAATTACAGTGCATTCAAAAAGATGGGTGACAGGTGTGCTGAGAGAACTAGAGAAACAAATAATTTTAAATTTAAACAAAAATCTGATTGTACTTGAATCTCACTGTAGAAGTAGGTCTTTATGAGGGATTTAAATGAGGAGAGGGTAGGGTAGGGGTGCGTGGTGACTGGAATAATATTGCAGATAGGAAGCTGACTAGAAGGTAAGATGGGAAAGTTTACAGGGTATTGATTTTTCCTCTACTGCGACAGTGGAGGGGGTGATACGGAGCATTAGAGATGAGATCTGGGCTGCAGACCGGGGAAGTTGTGCAGAGCCTTCAAGTCAAGGCTGGGAAGTTACACTTGGTGTCATGGATAAGAAGAAATCAGTGGAATGATTTGAAGAAAGGTAAGGAGTCAGATTTGATAAGGATAATTCGGCTGTTTTGGTGGGGCTGGGCTCATGGGAAGCCACATGAGTGTCAGAGTACTGTATGAAATCCTGGCCCTGTTTAAAACTATTATTTAAAAGTTATATAAGTTTTTGTTTGTACTGGTGACTGCTTAGTCTTGTTCTGCTGGTAAACATCTCTCCCAGCCTTGGGATTAAGTATGAGTGAAGAGAAAAGGCTTAATAAGGATTGCAAGCGAGTTATCTACACTGTTCATTTTACATGGATGATTATTTACTACATTTGTTTAGCTATTCATTACCTTGCCCTTTGGTATAATTGCTAACTAAATTCTAATTCCGTCTTATTTTTATTAATGCTGCTGTACTTGGTGCTGTAATGGCAAGTAACAGACTAATCAACAGTGGAAGGGAATTAGAGCTGGAGCCAGATGGGGTTTAGGAGATTAACATAACATTTTTTTTTGGTGGAAGAGAGTGGTTGTTTAATAAAATATGAAGCAGGATTAATGTTGCAGATGACCTTAAAATACTGAATGGCAAAAAGTAGCTGTGTGATATACTGTACAGCTGTGCCTTCTTTTAATGCATGCCTCTCAATCTTCAAACCTGATAATGTGTGATACAAACAATCAAAACATGGAGCAAATAACCAGACTGTGAAACAGCTGTGCTTTGTTGTGTGTGTTGACATGATTGACAGATTGACATTTTTACCCAGAAAGCTTTTATAAAGATGCCTTTTTTTACAGTGTGTAGTAAATAAACCAGTTTTGTACAGAAAAAAACTGGAAAAGCAAATTGCATCATGTGAATGGATAAGGAGCCACCATAAAGATTAAGAGCAGAGTGTGGTCCTTTGACCATGAGAGCCTTGACTTAGATTTCTGTCACTTGAACTAAAAGGGTAACTCTGCTGTTTTTCTGAAGGAGAGCAGTAATATACTCTCTGTGGTGGTTATCCTGATTTCCTAGGTAGTTTTAGAATGTTGGAGATCCAGATTTTGGGGCTCTGCGAGGCAGATGAGGTTGACCAGAGAGAGAGGCAGGAGTGACATTTAAAATTTTGGTGGTGTGTGTAAGGGGGCAACTTAAGTGTGATTTCAGGGGCTACTTAGGCACTTGAGAACTGGAAATACTATGTTTCTTTTTCTTAGTAATAACTTAGAAATTAGCTGACACAAGCACTGTATCTAAATTCCTATGTACGTAAGGAAAGAAAATTAAATATTTGACCTACTCACCTTTAATACTAACATGTTCTGACGTCTTGCCTAAAGTCATTTAAGGGATGCTGGTTAGATTTAAAAAATTTATGTATATTCTTACTTTGTTACAAACTCTTGAATACAACAATGGAAATAATTGTAGAGACATGCAGATTACTTTCTGTCATTTAGGCTACTTAGTTTTTGCAGTTCACAAAGCTTGAAACAGATAATTTAACTTTTGGAAACATTGTTTTAGGGAGAGACCCTATGCTGCACGTGACTGAAGTTATAAGGGTGTTAACAGAATATAAATAACAAGACTACAAACTGACTTTAAAATGGAATGATTAAACTTTCAAGTTATTTTCACAGTAACGCTAATCCCAAATGTTCAAAAATCATGGGTCAGAATCGCCAAAAATTGTAAGACTGGCTTATATTATGAACATGTAAAAACAATAGATTTTTTTATTTGTATTTGCCTTCTGCTTTTTGAGTCTTTAGGGTGCACTGGGGTGGTGGAATGAAGTTTCCCCCACTTCCCCCCCGCAGCGCCACAAGGACTAGAATCTTATTTTTCCTTTAAGAATAGAGGCTGAAATCATCACACATCTACTTGACTCGAGGAGCAGAAACTTCAAGGAAAATAATAATTATTATGAGACTCATGACAAAATCATGAGAGTTGACAACACTTTACCGTGACTGAGTTACAGTTCTCGCTGGATATTTATAATCAGACACTAAGAAAATTCAAGTTGAGAAAAAACTAGTTTCATGTGAGTTAACCCCTGCCTCTAATTCTTGAGATTTCAACTGTATTCAGTCTAATTCCAGAACAAAGAACAGAAATGGCATTCACAGACTTCATAAAGTCGATGATTGTTTTCATGATTTGTATTATCCACTGGGCACCACCTGTGATCAGAATGTAGTCTCTGACTCAATGCATATAAAATCTGTAGCTCTGGCTAAAATATTTGGTTAGATATTTAAGTATGATGTAAATAGTTATTGATCACATTAATATCTATGAGTTGAGGTGCTAATGGCACTAGAAGTTTTATCTGATTTAAGAACTGGAAGATTTGACTTTCCTACTTCTTGTTCAAAGTGAAGATCTGTTTAAAGCTCCTGTTTCTGTTCACTTTCCTTTCCCACCAGCAGTGGTCCCAATATACCTCAGAAGACTATAAAATGGAGATAACAGCATTTCTTTAGCTTTGTGGTTCTCAACCTTTTGTGGGTTGCAACACACTTGGTGGCATATTGTGACCCCACAGGAGCCACAAGCCCACTTCCACCACCCCTCTGGCCAAATCCAGCCATTTCCTTGACTTTCTGAGACACACTTACCACTATGTGGTGACACAGTAATGTGTCTCGACACAATGGCTGAGAACTGCTGCTCTAGCTCAGAGAGGGCTATGCAAGGAAGTAGGTTGGACTTTGAGGCACTAAGACACTCATGATGGGGCCACATAAGTGCCAAAGATACAATGGGAAATCTTCTACCACTGATATCCCTTTCCTTGATTTTGGCCCCTTACATCTCCCTCTTTCCTGAATGTAAACTTGACTCAGAGGGCTTGACTGTTTTTCTTCTGAGTCCACTTTTTCTCTTCAATGCCTTTTTTTACAGATGCAGTTAACTTCCAGATCCTTTATTTAGTCACCAGCCCTTTCTTATCTTAATCACCTTGCCTCTGTTTGTAAACCAAATACTGACTCTCTGCTCTGGGGCACAAGCTGAGAGCAGTCCCTCTCCATGGCAGAACTCACATGTCACACTTAGGCCTTGTCTACACTAGGAAGTTTTGTCGTCAAAAGTCAACTTGGCTCAGCAAAGCAGTCCTAGAGTACACACGAGGACTCTGCCTGTCCCTGGTGGCAGCGTGCCTGAAGTCACTGAAGCTCTTCTGTCCTTGGTGGCAGTGCAGCTGCTGGGACTCCTCTGTCCCCAGCAACTGGGGAGGAAGCCATCAGGGGTCCCAGGTCCCCAGTGGCGGGCTGCTCTCTTGAAGGATGAGCCCCTCTGCTGCTGGGATGGGGACCTAGAAGCTGCAGGCAGCTATAGCACTGCTGCTGGGGGCCTCAGGCACAATGCCTGGGTCCCTAGTAAGGGTGGGGGGCAGCAGGGAACCTGTGCAGCTCCTCCATACTGCCTCTTTTGTTGCTGGAAGTCATCCTAATGAGGGGACACTCCACTGACTGAAGAATAGCTGTATATAGCAGTGGCTGTCTGCCAGCAAAACTTTTGGTGGCAGATAACTAAGGTTATGTCTATACTATAGTTAAGAGCTCCGCATGGCGATCAGCCCTCCTGCATAAAACTTGGGGGGAGGGAGAGTAGCGTCAGCCCCCATCCTCTCTTCTCCTAAATGGTGCCCCTGGAGGACAGATAGCTAAGGAAATGAATTTGACAGGCTTGCTGGTGTGATTAGGTCCCTTCCTATCATGCTGATCATTGTTGTCTCTTTATTACCTTGTCATCCCTCTGCTGTTTCTCCATCCAAACATTATCTCCTGTCCTATACTTGGGACAGGGATGGTGTCTTTGTTCTGTTTGTATACTACACTGGGGTCCCTCTCCATGACTTGGGCTCTTAGGTACTAAGATGATACAAATAATTAATAAGAACAATGGTTGTGTAAATGAGATGACATTTTGGAAACCTCCAATTTATCCCCATCCCATTATACCCTGGGCTGATTCTGACCTTCCCCCTGCAGTATCATTGGGTTGGTGGACTGAGTGGTCTTCTTGTCAGAGTGGTCTTGTGGCTTCTAATGAATTTTTTACTATATACAATTTAAATCTTATTAGCTATACTCGCAACCTTTTATGTGACATTTAGCAGTTATTTGACATTTATGAGGCATTTAGCCATTGATTGTCCTTTCCCTTTGATGCTCAAGGGACTTGAATTAAAAGGGTTGATCCTTTATCTTGGCTGTTGATCATTTTGGGACCAGTGGCAAAAATGTGTCACTTTATCTTGTTGTCAGCATGTGCCCTGGACCTCTGTCCTTCTCCTGTTGCTTGTGTCTCTGTTTAACAAACTGTTTAAGTCAATGAGGGTTGATCAGTATTTATATGCAGTTGATACTCAGATCTGCTTAATCCCTCTGTCAGAAATAAGGAATTTACGTAACAGTTGGTTTCTGAATTATCACTTCTCTTTTACTAAGTCCCAGTTATTTGTTCTTGCAGAGCTTTGAAATCATGCTTGTTTTTATATTATCATTGTGATCCATCTGTGTCTAGGGTTGCCACCTGAAAAATGCCCCAATCACAGCAGGATGCAAAAGAAGAGCAGCTTCTCTCAGCACCGAGATTCCCCAACCAATCACAAACACTGCTTCTGATTCCACACATGAACGATCAAGAAGCTAAAGCAAAATATACACAGCTCCCTCTTACTGCATTTTGGTCTCTGTCTCCCAGTTGGTCACTAGGTCCAATATAGAGATAAATTACTAAACTCTATGCTCTTTACCAAAAAGTTCTTCTGACCTTAAAGCATCAGCCACATTACCACATCAATAGGAGTTTGGATTTTATCAAAAATGCCATGCTGCCAATCAGTCCGTTAGAAACTAAACTAAAAGTTGTTATAAAAGGAAAGAACCAAACAAGTGGAGAATTGTTATATAATTAAAACATATACATACAATGATTGGAGAGTTATCTATAGCTATTAGATTTTCAGTAGCATGGTGGAGTTTGTGGGCTTGGTAGATCTTCTGGTTTACATTTAGTACCTGGATGAGTCTTGGTCCTTTGTTTCACAACTTGAGTTACAGATGAGTAGATCTGGAGATATGAAGCAAGAATGCCAAGTTCCAAAGGGGTAGCTGGGTTAGTCTAGTCTGGCAAAACAAACAAGGAGTTTGATGGCACTTTTAAAGATTAACAAATTCATCACATGAGCTTTTCATTGGGGGTTGGACTAGATGACCTCGTGGGGTCCCTTCCAACCCTATGATTCTATGAAAATCCCACTTTGTCAGACACTTGAAGATGGGGAGCTTTACAAAATGGAAGCAAAATGAATGCAGGGAAGTCTAAGTCATAGGATCATGTCAGGTTATAACAGCAAATCAAAGCAGTTGTTAGGATTTAAAAAGTGGTGTACAGCAATTAGGAGGGAGGTGGGTGGGACAAGGAAAGCGAAGATGAAAACCGAAAGATGATATGGATGTGCTGCAGCTGCCTTGGCCATGAGGTTTATGGAATGTACAGAAACATGATGCAGTCCAGGGTCACCTGGGCAAATTCCGATGAGTTATAAAGTGTAATTCCTGTGTCATTCCCCCCCCCCCCCCCGATTTATTCTACTTTTGAGTTTCCTTAATGGCCATCTCATCTGGCGTGATGCCTAGGAACCCAGCACAAGCTGAAATAAAGATGCATCAAATATGTCAACTTCAATACAAATATGATACACACACATACAATATTATCACTTTTAGTAAACTGTAATCTTTTTAATGGTACCTGACATTGCATGTCTCATATAAATTCTTCTAATTTTAAAATATTTAATAAATGATTCACCTAATGCAGACAGGGCACAATCATAACAATGTAATGTTTTAATTATGGTAAATGGCAGGTGCCTCCATGATGTGGAGGCCCCTGGGCATGGGATCTGTAGACCTGGGTGGTAATTCATACCTGCTGGTGTGTACTTAGAGTCATGCATGCAACCAAGGATGTTACGACCTGCAAAAGGACCACTGCTCTATAGTCCTTTTCCATAATGGTAGAACTGTTTCCTTCATTTGCTCACTTCTCCCCCCTCCTGTCAAAAACAAATTGGAATTTACAGATGCAGACTGTTAAAATCCAAGACAGCAAAAATAGTCCATGTGCAGCATTCTAAAATGTATTAGTAAAATCCTAACCTTTTTCTGTAATTTAGTTCTTGTATGCAGACCTTGATAAAATTTCTGTTCAGCAGATGATAAAAGAAATGAAAAATCTCACCCACAGTCCCTTTTTCAAGCAATATCATTAGCACGACTTTGGATCTGACCTGCCTCCAATGCAGTGAAGTCAGTGGCAAAATTCTTCTTTACTTTCTATTAAGAGAAACAGGAAATCATTTTATCTTAAGGACTAGGAAAGCAATCCTGCAGGTCTTTTTCTCCAAATACTTTAATTTACTATTTCAATATTACAGACTTGTTTTTCATTTATTGCATTATTCCTTAAAGCACTAGGATGACTCAGGAGTATGCAAGCTATCAGATTGGGCCCTACATCCACACAAAGCCAGGATCACATTGTTTCTGAAATGTGGGTCACGGCAGGATACACTTCATATGTTTAATTGAATCTTTTTATGAATGGCACACTTCAATGCATTTTTCATTGAAGGAAAAATAGTGTTTTCATTTATGAGGAATTAGAAGCAAGATTTGTATCAAAATGATTATATAGTGTGATTTATTCATCAAAGTCTGTAAGTACCTCCAATGGGGGAGAGGGGCTGACATGATGGTGCTTCCTCAGAGCAGGAAATTCTGCTTTCTCCATGTGTACCCGGGACACACACATCCCTTTTGAAGAAGCTATCCCCGCTCCATGCATATATACTGCCTAGATTTGACTCAAAGGTCAGTTGATAAGTTAGAATGCTGGATGAGCAGAAAATGTATTAGTATATGTATACATTAGTACATATAGTATAATGGTTCTCAGCCTGTGGTCCATGGTACTACAGGTGGCCCATGGGGTAAGACAATATAATAATAATATAATCCCTTCTCATTAGGTAAGTGGTGTTTATTTTTCCACTGGTGGACTTACTACAGGTAAATTTACTGTGATGAGTGCAACATGTTTGTGAGTGAACATAATCAATGACTAGAACTAGCTGCCTTTTTAATACCCCTTGATATAGAAGTTTGACTCCCATCAGCCATAGCTACATTAAAGATGTTTAAAACAGATTGCTTACATGATGGTCCACTAAAGCTTTCAATGATGAAGCTGTGGTCTGCATAAAGGAGAAGGTTAGGAACCATTGCTATAGTATAAAACTATTTTTCTGTCCACCTGTGAGTAACCTGAAATCATGAGGCCTGGCACTTCTACAGCTGCACAGTAGGGTGGGTGCAATAAGACCTCCTGCCTGGTTGGGTGGAAGGTTATTGCAGGGCTTGCCAACTGCGCGTAGGTCTGGACTAGTCAATTCTTCTTTGTTATGGTTGAAATTTCTTGGTAAGTTTATAGTCAATGTCCAGACTCCAGGAACACACAACAAAAAAACAATAATGATGATAAGTAAATAAGATTTCAGGGTCTGTGCAAAAGCACTTTGTGGGCCAAATCCAAATCACCGTCTACTTACTGACTACTCTGGTGTAGAAACTGCTCCATTCTTACCTTCTTTGGGGAGCATGCATGCACATGCGGAATGGGAAGGGGAAGAAACATAGTCTTGACCTCTTCGACGCTGCAAGAGGCCGCAGAAGGGGGCAGACTGGTGCACAGGGTGGTTAGTCTGCAATTTATAAAAGGTGGAAAAATTGGCATGCTTTCCTGTTTTACAAAGGCATTTCATCAAGGGAGGCACTTCCATTCCACAGCCTCAGACACACCACTAGCTCACAGTGAGTTAATTGTTAAGTCATATGATCTAAAATATACATAATTGAAGGGATATGTCCTGTATGTAGATTTGAGAGAGTTAAATGAAAATTGACAGGATAATTGAGAACTTCCTTGGTGGCAGTTAGTCCTTGGGCCATAAGCAGAAATGCACAGTTGTATAAGAAGAGAAGGAAAAAACATACATTATCAGGGAAATCTTTACAAAACATAACTTTTGTTGCAGATGCTCCTTCAGTTGCATTGGTTCTGGGAGCCCTAGTGTAGAGAACTGAGTCCAGCAACTGTTTTCCGTACTATGTCCCTTACACCTGCTCTGAAGGCAGATCAGCATTATTGCCAATATTTGTAGCTTTACCATGAGCTGGAGAGAAGTGAAGAGCACTCGAATAGAGTCCTAACTACTTGGAAATGAGCTCCTTGCTATGAAGTAAAGGCTCTTTCAGATCTGAGAGCCCACTACCCTTTGCCCCCAAAATCCGTGTTTCTGTACAGTTGTGGCGATGCCCTAAGTGTAACAAGAGGAATTGTGGGTTGATAGCCTATGCAAATGAAGGTTTGTATGGCAGCATTTAGCTTTTTCAGCAACAAAGGGAGCAGAGAGCATTTTTCCTTCTGAATTGGGTTATGGGGCTTACAGTACATGATGATATTTAATGATATAAATACAAGAAAGAAAGGCAGCAAAAAATATCCTTACATCCCTGCTGTCCTTGTAGAACACAGATGGACTATCCCTTTTTCAATCTCCCCTCCTTTTTTGTTGTGCCGTTTTAGATTCTCTTGTGTCTAAGTTACTAAATCTGCATTACTGCTCTTCCATATCCTATTTCAAAACATGACCTTACCAATGGATTCAGCCCATCAGTTAACAATTAATCAGGCTTGTTCCCAGTCATAAATACTTAAGATCTATAAATTGATGTTTATTCTGATGCCTCTCAAAGGCGAATCAAACTCCTGTAACCTTGAAATGGAATTCTGATTGCCTGCAAATATTTGAATAAACACAAGTGAGACCCTTCTCACTGATGAACATTTTTGAAGCTGAGTCTCTCCTTTGCCTTTTAGGGCAACAGATATTGATAACGAAAGCATGATTTTTGTCTGGTTTTTTAATATTACCTCTTCCTAATAACATACTTGGTTTATTCAGTTTGACAACAAGCCTTGGCCTTGTCAAGCTGTTCAGTTAATGAGGCTTTTGTAGGCAGCAAAACTATCTAGCCTTGATCAAACATCAACCACCAAACTGGTGATATAGTGGCAAATAGTATGAAACATATATTGTACCAGTTTTAGTTTAATAAATATTATGGAACCTATATTATACCAGCAGTGGACATCTATAGCACTGATCTCCACTGGTAGCTATCTTTCTTTGAGATTTCCTTCCCTCCTCCTTGATTAGTATTCTGTGTAATATATGGCAAAGCATTGGATCCGTGTTCCTAATATAGTCCTGGAATCAGTGCCCAGTAATCATAAGTCCTGGGCCGTTATGCCCTGTTACTGTGAAATTGAGATAGATCTAGAATAATACATTTTAATTTTTAAGAGTGTAATATTCAACGGGCTCTGAACACCTTAACAAAAGAGAGCTAAAACTAATATTTACTTAAAGACAATATGTCCTAAATAAACTGCAGAGCAGAAGGGAAGAGAAACTCCAACAATTCACCCAGAATGCAGTTGGTAGTACAAAAAAATCATTTGTGTGCTAGACGTATAACTGGCACGTTTGTGTCCCAATAATCCTACTTAGTTCTGTTGAAGGAAGAGACTGCCACAGTGTTTGTCCCTTGATGGAAAAAGATTTCACTCCATCTGAAGGATAGGCTTTGCAGTGGTCAGATGACATCCTGACATCTTCAGTGATGGTGATAGTATGACAAGTATGTAGTTGGTTTCTGTTAGGGCTGAATGGCAACAAGATTTTTCATTGTATAAAAAACCCCCAAGTTTTTAAATATTTCTCATTCTATCCTGGAATGAAAAAACAGAAATCTCTAAATATGTTGCAGAATGCCTGCATGACTAGTAGGCAGTTAGAGCTGGCAGACCCAGGAGACAGCCAGGTGGGAAACCAGCTATCTGTGTCCCCTATGTCTCCCGTGGTGCACCCCAGTTCTGTGGCAACCCACCAGGTGAACTGGCAAGGAGTCAGAAAGCCTGGAAACCCTGGAACTTACCAGACAAGCTGGCAAGGAGCCTGGGAACTGGGGTTTGCCTTCCTTGGCAAAGTTCCTGAGAACTGGGGACTCTGGTAGTCAGTTTGCCAAGGAGTTGAGAGCCAGGACTTCCAGGTTCTTGGCTCCTTTTCAGTCGACCAGGTGGGTTGCTGAGAACAGCCAGATGAACTGACACAAACAGGAAGAGGTTCTCTCAGAAACATACCTGGTTTCTGTTGGAATTTTATTGAAATGAGACAAACCCACCGAATGCTTTGATTTCAATGAATAAGGATGTTCTGATGTGGGAAAAAAAAATACAGTTAATAGTAAAGCCTCAAATAAACATTAAACCTCATTCTCTTTCTGCATTTCTTGCACTTTATGTGGTCACTTGTGTGTGTGAGGTGCATGTATAAAATGCTGCCATTTTGATTTGGGACATTGTACCCCTTCCGTGGGCTCATCTCAAGAATAAATGACTAGAGAAGATGCAATACAGCTGAAGATCAGGCTCCATGGATGTATGTCAGAGGGTGACTGGCCCCTTTTTAACAAGGAACAGGCTCAAGTGTATCTGGATTGATTCTGTGCTGCCTGGCTGAGCTTAAGCAAAGACATCTGGGCCTTATAAAGGGGGAGACTGCAGCAGGGGTGGTTGACAGATGCCTACAGACACTAAGTTGTAAGACGGCTTCTGCAGGATCCTGAGTCGGCAGGGGAAGATGCCACTGGGGGGGAGGCTGGTGGAAAAGGCTAAGTCTACGCACGATGTTCTGGGACAGCATAAAGACAGACTTTCAGGGAGGAGAGGTGGTGCCTAGCTTGGCCCTGGGGCAGAGAAGGTTTGAACTCTGAAGTTAAGGCACAGCCTCAGAGGCTGGGCCAAGCTGAAACTGGGATGAAGACTTTGAAGGTCTGAGTTTCAATTTAAAGGAGTTCGTACATGACTTAATTATTTGGACTGCAGAAGGGGAATGTTTTGAATATGTAGCCTGTGTTGAATTTGATTTTTTTAGGGGCCCTTGAGTGGAAAGGAAACTCAATAGAGCTATACTGGCTGGTAATGGATATAACACCAAAGATGTGCTTTTTAACAGTGTAATATTTAAGAAGTCAGGCCTCACGTGCATACAGGCAGGCAGTTGCATGTGTGTTTAGTTTACACACATGCTTGCCATAATGTGTAAATCAAAAACTTGCATGTACAAATGACTAGGAAGAAACCTAACTGGCCAGTTGGTGCAAACATTTGCACTCATTTGCATAAAGCTTCATATCTGACTTTGGAAAAAAATCAGTCTTGAAGATTCAATGGTAGGCAGTCCATGTGAATAGCAGATGCCTATGGTTTGTGCCATATGCTGTGAATTTTGCTGATTCATACAAAAGAGAGATGGCATGAGAGAAATGTTATGAATCCTGTGCTCTGCAAGCAACTAAACTCAGCTCGCTGTGATTAGGCAAGAGATAAGCTAGCTGCCACTTACAATCCATATGTATATTCTAAAATTAAACCATCGCATCTTTCCATCATTCCTGGATGCTAATGGATCTGATCCTCCCTCATGCAGCCAGATATCCAGGAGACAGCGTATTGGCTCTTTGTGACCCAGCCCCTTCCTATCCCTGGTGCAGGTGGTATGGCTGAGCCCCCCCCCCCCCATTCATTCCTGATTTCCAGAGCAACACCTTTTGGATTTTAGGCAGTGGATACGAGTTAGAGCAGTTTCAGGGTGCTTTATTATGCTGGGGAATTGGCTATCTACTGCTGCATGCCTCTTGTGCTGTGAAATGGTGCAGGGTCTGATTCATTATGAATACAAATCAAGGCTTCAGTGATGGAGTTCCTATGATAAGCATATACTATTATGAAAACTGTTTTAACTAAGAAGCCCGTGTGCAGGCCCTGGGCCGTGGATGTTATGTATCTGTATCATGTACCCACATAAAAGGACAGCTGGCTTCGTTCTACTCTTCTTGATGCTCCAAATGGTGTTGAAAGGTAGCTGTGTAGAGTGCTTAGCAATAGCCCATCCTTGAGGTAACAGAGGCTTGAATAACTGTGGGGAGAGCTGCCTTTGAGATGAAAAAGTTGACAATCTCCAGGTAATCCAAGGATGATGATAAAGTATTTTGTGCCACCCTGTCACCTGGAAATCCAGCAGCAGAGGTGAATCCAGTAAGGCTTTGATCTTGAATACTGAGAATGGTGAGCATTAGCAGCACCATTTTCTGTTCTCTCTAGCTCAGACAGCTCTAAAAGAACAGCTTTTCTTTTTACTAAGCCCTTGTCCTTGAAGTGTCAGTTCTATTCTGGAAAAAAAAAAAAGTGTTTACAGGGCTTGGGCAAAGCAAGAAAAAAATGTATGGGCTTGGGTACAGGCACGTATCTCTGTAAAGCAAAAGAAACCATAAATAATGGAGTTACTCGCATAAGGCAATAAAGGCAAACCTAAAACAGAGCAAATTACCACCCAAACAGGGCCATGAGGAAGAACTTCTGTAATTAAGTTCCCATGCTTTTCTCCTTCAAAACAGAAGTGTCTTTAGAAGTGATGAATAGATAGGACAAGGTAACAAACATCCTGGGCAAGCTCACGAAAGTGAGCTACAAGTAAAACAAGACCTAGGCTTGCAACTCCACAAGATGGCCTTGTGGTGCTTGCAGAGTGCCATGAGATTACCGGTTTGGTATGAAATGGAGGGTCAGTTTCAGAACCCTAGTTCTCTTTTCCATTCACAGGAGAAAGTGAGTAAGTTGACCAGTGAATGGAGAATTTTACTATAGCTGAATATACCCATAGGGTAACTGACCCTTCTGAGGGGAGATAGGCCAAGGCACAACTCCACCTAGTTAGCTGTGAGATGAAAACTCTAGTCATTGCCTGAAGAGCACCTGGTCCTTACAATAGCTAAATGAGCACACTTGAGCTGCAGAAGTTCCTTGGTTAGGGGAAAGCAGTCAGCTAGTGATCCCCAAACTGGTGGCTTGGAGAGTGAGGACTGAAGAGGGTAGAAAGCCTTCTTGGGGAATTCTTGGCTCAGGACACTGGCTGACAGCGGTGAGGGAAAAGCCTTTGGGAACTGTAGCTCAGGTCAACAGACACAAACTACGTTAGTTTGCCTAAATTTTTTTCTAACTAATAATCTGTGACTCAGGGCCTGAAAAGAACATTAGTGTAAGATTGATGCTCCTTGGGCTGGTGTGAGAGCTCACTAGCATATGTACAGCAATAAACAATGTTATGCTGATTTATACACTTGGTGAAAACCTGTCTGAAAATGTTTACTGAAGACCAAAAAAACCACCCCTTCCTATAATTTGATGAGAACAAACAAGCAGTTTTGGGGAAAATAATGAATGTAGGAGATTGCATTTTGATATTTGGACTACTTCATGCTTTAATTTACAGATCCCAAATTTAGAAGAGCTTTCTGTAGCTGTAGGAGAAATCCTGGTTCCTAAAGCTTTGTCATCCAGAGACATTTCTGGGAACTGTAAATGTTTGTAGTTTGTGTCTGAGAAACAAAGCCCCTGTTGTTTCCTGATTAGTAATTATCATGCAGCCTAATAAATACGGTATTGTTCTTGATATTGCACTGAACTTTTTTGCAGCCTGAGCAGCATTGCCTGTGTACAGCACTATCCGGATTTACCGCTGTCTTGCTTTTGTCCTCTCATCCTGACAATTGGAGCTCCCCGCCCTATCCCTGGCCCACATCCCAGCTCTCCAGTATGAGCAGAATGTCTGTCATCTCTCATGTGTATCAAGAAGCATGAACCGATCAACCTCATTCTTGAACAATACAGCTGGCTCTCCATCTGTTTCAGACTCCAGTCTGAAAGTGGTCTGCTTCTGTTTAAAACCCTCCATTTGAGTAGCTGTGTATTAAGAGGTACTATTTGGAAATACTTGTTGCAAAAAAGAGAAGTATCTTGTAAAAGTGCATTAGTAGGTAATAAATGTCAGAGCCCATTTTGGCCAGGAAGTTCTCTATGCATCTGGCAAAAACAGCTCATGGCTTATGTAGCAGCAGAGAGAGACTTTGTAGCCAAAACATCTTCCTGCTGTTGGAAGTTGCTACTTTTTTTTTTTTTTAAATTTTCTTCTTTTGGTACATGGCAGGGGGCATTTACAAAATAAAATTGGTGATAGTTGGTGATTGTTCAGCTACCTAAAAGGGATGGAGAACTAAAGCTTAAGTCAAAGTGCTTGTCTGTGCAAGGAAGCTAGTGAGCAGCAAGCTGGGGTGTGAATTTATGAAGGAAAAGCTACAAAACTACAAACATACAGACATGCTTGGAGTCCTGAAAATTCCTTTGTGTGCTTTAGCTTAATATAAGCCACACAAAGGCATTTCTGGTGTTCAGTGTGCACATTGGTTGGTGAGAAATAGCTAGTGTGCTGTCTGTTAACACTGAAAGTGTTGCACACTAACTTCCCACATAAACAAGCCCAAATTAAGCATTTGTCAGGCTGAAATGCTTTCGTTAAGGTCTCACTGCATTTGGCTCTCCGATGCATGTGCAAGATGAAGAGAATATAGCAATATCCTAAGGAGTTTTCCCATATTTTATGGACTTTCAGGAGCTTTGAGAGGGCAAGCGCTTTCAGAAACCTCCTCTGGGGCAGTGCAGCAACCTTAATGCAGATACTACTAAGTCTCCAATGGCTATCTAAAAAGCTGGGGAAAGTCTGGTATTGGCTATTCATTTTAAAGGGGGAAAAACAAGCTATGCCATTTAAAATTTGCTAGCTTGTCTCCTATTATATTGAGATGGACTGGAGTGATGAACTGAAAATCTGGAAAGAGTCATGATTGGCTTTGTCCCATCATAGAAAGAGGTCTGTATTAAGATATTTAGATTTGAGTTTGCATTTCCATAAAGTTGGGAAGTGTTCAGATCTCTGGTTTTGGTTAGGGATCATCTCCATCAATACCTCTTTCTCTTCATAAGTTAGTCCCACTACCTGTGAACCTTTTTCTATTTTTATTTTTTAAATCTTGATTAATTTTGGACACTTGTCACACCCCTAGTACCCCCAATCCCTCCTAGTTCAATCTCAGTCAGGGTCAGTGTTATTTTGGAATCTCTCCATCCATCAAACACTACAGCCTAGTTTATATGTTTAAAAATAAGGGGGCTGGGGAGAAAAAGAGAGAGACTACACAGACAAGGATGTCAGAAACCAGAAGGCCAACAATGAGTACTATTGAGTGTAAGGGATGTTCACTGTGTCTTATTGTCAACATCCCCCAGCACTGATTTGCCATAGTTGATTATGATAATTATCAGTTGGCAATTATAAATACTTATTACAATCAAACCATTCTTAATAGGTGTTTTTGTATTTCATGGTGGTTTGACAGGTATAAATATGCCATTTAATGCTCCAAAAGGTCACTTCATGAGCATATAACAGAAGAGCAGTGCAAATAAACTAAAATAAAATCTGATGCTAGTGGCCATTATAAATGTTTTGGGTCAAAAAATTTTGATTTCAAGTATTTATTAATTTTTAAAGTGAAAAAGGCATTACAAACAAAATTTCTTTTAGAAAATGTCAAACAAAACACTTTGATTTTTATGTATTATTCTTGGACCTAAATAACTGGGTAAAATCACCACAAATTTGCAAATGTTTGAATGTCACAGAATCTGTACATTTCCACCCCCACCCCCCAAACTCCACAGCTGCTTTGGTCACAAAATTTCACCTCTCTCTCTCTGTATCAAGTCTGTTTTTCTTCTACATTGAGACATTTTTAAAGGAACATAAAGGAGTTAGCTGCCTAGCTCAGTTAGGCTCACTTAAAAATGTCAGCCTAAATCTTTACTTGTGTAAGGCAGGATTAGAAGCTGTGTTTAACAGCTTCTGAAGGGGGGGGGGCAACTAATCTGCATGTGTCCTGTATTAGCATGGATACAAAGAGCACAATTAGCTGATTAGCATACTGGGTGCAGGGCATAGTGGATAATGGTATTTGGGGTTAGTCTGCTCACAAATCTACCAATATCTGTAATCCTCCTAAGGGGAAAGATA
>ML682017.1:15560042-15675158 GCA_007922195.1 Podocnemis expansa | reverse complement strand
TGCTCACAAATCTACCAATATCTGTAATCCTCCTAAGGGGAAAGATAAAATACTGTCCTTGTGTGAACTGCTACTTTCTGTTTGTTTTAAATCTGTCTGGGTTAGTTATGGGGTAAAAACTATCCTCAGTTAAAAAGAAGCTTGTAGGAACGGCGACTGCATGTTTCAGCCTGAAAGAGTTGAAAAAATGGGGGGAGGGGAGTTAGCATTGTTTCTGCTGAAGCAATGCTTTCACGCAGTTGCCTCCCGCCCATTGCTTCTCCTGTTCTTTGTTATGGAAGTAGCTGACTAACAGCTGCTTAAAGATGAGAGAGCTGGAATCACTGAGCTTCTTCTTTCTCTGAGCTGAAGAGGAGCAGCAATGGGGTGACCAGCAAGTGGAGCTGGTGGATGGTAAGAGCGACCAGCAGCGAGCTGGGTGATATGAGTGACCGGAGGGTGGCGTCGGTGGACAGTGGGTGGAGCAGCAGATGGTGAGAGTGGACAGTGGCGAGCTGGGTGACATGAGTGACAGGAGGGTGGCACTGGCAGACAGCTGACATGAAAGACACTCCCTACGTATCCTAGGGTTGGTTGGGAGCCTAGTTAGCACTGATTCTCCAGATCAGTGTCAGTTTTGCCATTAAGTTTGTATTTTCTGTTATGCAGTGTGGGTTGTTGGGAACTTCACTCTATAGTAATTTTCCTAGATTAGTGCTGATCTGTTATTTGGCCTTTTGCATTTTTGTTTTACTACTATTAAAAGTTCCGTTTACTACACTCAGACCATTCTTGTGCGTGGGGAAGCCTTACCCCGTTGGGGTGCCCAGGGAACAGTGCAGGATTCCCAGAGATTTGGGGGGGGGCTTGAGCCAGTTAGTGGTGTTGTGTCATTGGGGAAACCCCTAGATATAGAACCCAGCCCTTGTCCTGCCAGCCTGTCCTGGCAGAAGGGTTACACTTGGAATATAATTTATAGTGTGATCCGCTATTTCATAAAGAGGGTGGCAATCTATAAAGTTTGAATCTGGATCCAGACTTTCCTGGAATTCCAAGATATTAGAATATAGTTTTGGTTTTGGCCATATAGGAATAAAGACGAGTCAGAAAAAAAATTCTCTAGCTACTTAGATGGCTCTCATCACTAATTAGATTGAACTTGGTTACGAACTTTCCAAAACTTCCATTCTGGTTGAATCAAAATTTTTAATTCAGGTCCATCTCTATAACAAATAGTTCCGAAAGTTAACTGACACTGCTTGTTTGAGTCCAATATGCTAGACCACTTTGAGCAGGCAGTGGTTGAATTGGCAAGTATTAGGATGGTTGTTTGAGGATCATTATCTCATGGATTGCTATAGAAAGAGAATACTAGCAAATGTTAGTTCTGATCTTCAGACATTCTTGCATTAAATGGAAAGGAGTATTTGGGGGAGCACAGGACTGATGTGAAAGGTAAGGGTAAGATGTTTGGAAAGTGTGTGTTTTCTTTTTAGAATGGACAAAAGATTGTAATGGATCAGGTTTTTGACAGTGACTACTGATTTTTGGGGGTGTCATTTTTTGAGGGACCCAGTCTGAGACACTTTAAAGGTGCCTGATTTTTCAGAGTGAAGGCACTTAGAACTTTCTGAACAATAGCCCCAGGAAGCCAGTTCAAGTTGGGCAATCAAAAATTCAAGTATCCAAAAGAACTAATCACATTTGAAAAGCTAGGTCATATAAAGACCTAGGAGAAAGGGGTAAAACACAAGGCTGAGTTGCGGTGAATGCATCATGAAAAAAATGAAATCATGTCTACTGATTTGCAAAATAAATACTCAACAAAGTTCAGCCTAAGAATCTGGGAAAGTCTGAAAAAGCTAAAAGTAATATTTGTCACTTCCTGAATTTTGAACAAACAGGTTTATGCAGCTGCATTTAATTATGTGAAGTTAAAGGACTGTTTATTTAACAATGATGCATTATAAATTCACTAGGAAATATGGTATTAGTCAAAGAGATGCTCAAATGTCAATTAAACTATCTTGACAGCTGAATCTTTTATGAGTTAGGATTTTTGCACTCTGGTTAAATCAGTTGTGGATGTGTAAATATGGCAACAAAGAAACAATCGATGAGGGCTAAGTTCATGGACTATATCAGGAGGGAGGGAGATGTTAACCTCATTTTATTTTTCTAAATAAGATGCTTTGTATGCCCCTCTTCCCACATTGACATAGAGCACATCACAATAGTTTAGTATAGTTATCCTCACAACACTGCTGTGAGGCAGAGAAGAGCCATTTTAAAGAGGGGGAACTGAGGTACAGAAAGAGAGGATAAGTTCCTCTAAACCACAGTCTAAGGCATGGAACCCAGGTTTCTGTAATCCTAAATCAGTCTCCTAACCATTGACTGCTTGTTTTTCTCTGGGCCCTCCCTAATGTTAAATGAAATGCAATTTTATAGCTTTTCTCTGCAATAATTTTTTCTTTGTACATGTTCCTGAGCAAATTTAGTGCTGTTAAAAGGTTCTGAAGTTCTTGTTAGATGATAGCTAATATCTATTGACAATGGAGGGCACCTTGGTTGACTTCAATAGGGATTGGAAAAGGCCCTTTATTGGCAGGAAAGATACAGCATTAGAAGAAATTACTCCCCTGTTCTGTCCACTCACAACATACACCCCTCACTTGGCTCTCTACTGTGACTTCTGAAGTATGAGAGGAGTTAATTCTCCAGGCCCATTATCTCTTAGCCTCCATGCCGAGACTGACAGTGGTTGCCAGTTGTATTGTGGACACCTGTCCATTAGGAACTGGATTGATACCACCAACTCATTTCCCATGCATCATCAAATAACTGTCCAATGGTAGCATATTTCAGTTACTACAGGGCCATGCTGTATTCAGACCAGCATTCTAAGGGAAGAAGTTCGCTAGTTCCAGAGCCAATTGTCTTATCTGTGAATGTGTCCCTTGAGATTTTTTTCTTAAAGAAAAGAACAGAAATTCTTAATTCATATCATGACTCAAAAAACAAACAGTGGGGCAAATTGTTTAGGATTCTATTAATAGAATAAAAAAATGCATATTATTCTCTCACACAGACAAAATAATTCATCCTGGATGTTCTATTGTCACAGCTGCTAGTGTGCTTGCTATGAATTTTTCTGAATTGTAAAGGAAAGCCAAACCAGCAAGCTGCTGCTTGATGGAACTACATAATTAATATGCAACTTCCTCCTTTGCCCTACACAACAGTTTAGTTTGGTTTAGTTTTTCTTGTTTAGCAAGTATTTTAGGACCTGATCCTGCACTCATTGAAGTCAAAGGAGTCTTTGCCATTGCCTTTACGCAGGATTTGCTGAATAAGATCAGCAGATTGGTCCATCTACTCTGGTGTCATTCCAGTAACAAGAGCTGATGCTTTAGGGGAAAGAAATTTCTGTAATTCACCTAGTTAATTGTGTAAAGTTGTCCACAGAGGGGGTGGGAATTCCTTCCTCACCCTGCAGGAGGCTGGCTTGTGACTTGACAAAGAAGGGTAACAAGGACCTTTAGGGACAAAGGGGAAAGTCTTGGGTATGTGTACATTGCAGCTGGGTGCAAGTCTGCAAGTGCACATAGACAGACTTGTAGAAGCAACTTGGATTTTAAAGCCCACTTGATCCCCTGGGCCTGAATTGGAGTGTCTAGTCTGAGTCTCCACTGGAGCTGCAACATTCACACTGGTATTTTTAAGTGCACTAGCTCGAGTTCCACTAGCAAGCGTGTGTCTATCTGGCGTGGCAATCCAGCTGCCATGTAGACATACCCTTAGAGGATAGGTTATCCTGTTTCAGGAGTTCTTAGGCAGATAGGGACTCTAGGGAATGACAAACGTAGACATTGAGGGTATGTCTACCCTGACAGTGGCAAATTCACTGCCCTCAGATTGATTTTCTCCATATGCCCCCCATCCACTGAGTGGTCAGTAAAGACATGCTCTGTCAGCATGGAAGTGGATCTAATAAAATCAGTTCCTCAAGTGCTGTTGTGCTACATCAACGGGAATGTATTTCCCACTGGTGCAGCATAGTGAAGACAGCACTCTAAAAGGAAGTTATGAAGTCAACAGGCGTTACAAAAGCTACTTTGCATAGATTGTGTAACTCCCTTGGACTGCCAACAAATTTTGCCAGTCATGTCAACCAGGCCTGAGAAAGGACATGGTACTAGGCTGACAGTTGGTATTTGAAAAAACCCAGGAGCTCAGCCAATCAAGGCAAATTCTAGGAAGGTAGGCAGCATTTTAACTACTTCCTTCATAATGGAGAGAGAGCTTGGTAGGAGAAGAACTATCTGTGAATCTCTCACGTGAAGGAGAATGAAACTGAGTTATTTTTGACTGTGCTTCTAACCGTAGAGTAGCACTGGGGATGCTCAAAGAAATCTGTTAATCTATAAGGTGCCACAGGACTCTTGCTGCTTTTGCTATACACAGACTAACACAGCTACCCCTCTGAAAGATTGAAGAGCTGCATCACAGTGGAGACAAGAAGACAATTTTTGTGGTTTGTTTGAAATTTTGCTGCCAGTCTGTTAAGAACTGTTAAAAATGATTTAAAAGAGGACCTGAGTAAAATCAGACGAGCCTCCTGTGAAATTGGATTGTGCCTTATTAATCACTTCTCCTGGCCAGAAGACAGTGTGAGGTAGCTCTCTTTACTATGCCTTCTCTCTTCTTTGCTACTCTGCAGACTCCAAGAAAAATGGTATGCTGTGTACATAAAGGTTACTGGTCCTTTCTCCTCCTCGAAACCATCATGGATATGGCTATACAGCAAAGAAAAACTCTTGCTCTGCTTGACTTATGCCAGACTTGGTCTTGGCTTGCAAGGATGTTTCATTGCTGTGTAGATTTCTAGGCTTGAGTTGGAGCCTGGGCTCTAGGACCCTGCAGAGTGGATGATCTGTCTGGGCTCCAGGCAGAGCCTGTAATTCTATGCAGCAATAAAATACCAGTGAAGACATACCCAGCACCACCCCATCCCAGTCCCAATTTGGCTTCCAGAGCCCAGTCCAGCTCCAGGCAAGCAGTGGGGGCTGGAAGCTGGCTCCCGCCACTTGTGGCAAGGGACTGGGAGCCAGATCAGGTTCCTAGCCCCTCTGTGCCACCGGCAGAGAGGGGCTGGAGCACAATGTGGCCTCCAGCCCCTCTAGGCAGGCTGCAGGGACTAGAAGCTGAGTCCACGCTTCCCTGGTTGTAGGAGTCAGCTGCCAGCCCCACCACTTGTGGAGAGAGACTTGGAGCCTGATTGGTCTGCCAGCCTCTCTTTGCAGGCTGCAGGAGCCAGCTGCAAGCCCCTGCTGCCTATGGAGAGGGTCAGGGAGCTGGATCCAGCCCTCAGCTCCTTGCTGCACAGCAGGAGCCAGATCAGGCCACCCAGGGGTGTGGATCTGGGCCATGGAGCCTGATAATGCCCTGGGGCAGGCAAGGGGGCAGGCACTGCCCTGTATGGTTAACTTGAATGCTTAAGTCAACTTACAGGGCAGGAGTTAAGTGAAAACAAACAAACGCTTAAGATGACTTAATTTCTAAGCATAGCCTGCTTAAGTCAACTTAAGGAGCTTTAAGTCTATTTAAGCCCATAGGGTAGACGTATCCTATGTGCCTGAGTCAGCTGGCAGAGGCCAGCTGCAGGTGACTACTTGACTCAACCCCTTATTTACTCCCATGCTGTGTAGATTGCTAATGGTGCAATGTGCTGCCTTCCCATTCCTCTTAGAGAAGAGTCCTGTCCTACACCCTTATTTCTTAAGAAAGATGTCTGTGCAGCTTGAGTTGCCGCTAACTATCTTCAAGGCCGCTGACAGCCTTTTCCTTTCACCCTTATTTACCAGTAAGCCAAAGACACTGGTTTCAGTATCTCTAACTAATTTTAAACATATTCGTTACCTGATGCTGCTGCTTTTCTGAGGAAAACAAGCTAGCAGTAGCAGTCAATACATCATAGAATGATGCCCATGTGGAAAAACAAAAGGGAATTTTAATAAAAATAGAAATGGTAATCAAGCAACTTTATGGTACAGAAATTTGTAACAAAAAGTGGATGAGCATTTTCGTACATTCATAGAGAGGCCAGGAGGAAGTGTCAGTAGGTGAAGTAGGGAATTGGCAGTCTGGACACCTGTGTTCTGTTCCCATCTTTCCCAGTGCTGTGCTTTCGGACACATCATGTCTCTTTAGTGATCTGTCAAATGGGCTAATAGAGTTACAGGAGTAAGGATTAGCTATACTATTATTATTATTTATAAAAGTATTAGAAGGGATACATGCTTTTCTTCATGACAGAAGCTGATTTCTAATTAACAAAGGTTAGGAAGAAATGGCTGTTTTTCCCCTAGCTGCTTTATTGCATGGTTTCTTGAACTTGCATCTGACGACTTTAGCACTGACCACTCTCAGGGTAGGATGCTGATCTAGATGGAGCATGTGGTTTGGCAGGTCATAAACTGTTTAAAAAAAAAAAAAACAAGAGTCCTGTGGCCTTAAAGACTAACAAATTTCTTCGGGCATAAGCTTTCATGGGCTGCAATCCACTTCGTCAGATGCACCTGAATGTATCTGACAAAGTGGGTTGGAGCCCACAAAAGCTTATACTTGAAGAAATTTGTTAGTCTTCAAGGTGCCACAGGACTCTTGTTTTTTTCTGTGTACAGACTAACACGGCTACCCCTCTGGAAATGTTCATAGACTCTTAACACTTAGCTGTATCATAGTGGTATAAATGAGGCTAAATTAATGTTTTCCAACATTAAGATGAAATGCCAGGGTGAAAAACACAATGTGAATGCAAAGTACTATCAGAAAGTAGCTTACTGCCATGTTTTTGTCACAGAGTAACAATGAAAAAAAGCTCTCCAGTATGCTACTAAAATGTTCAGTACTTTTGTAGGTGAAATAATTTTAAGTTGAAATAAAAGGTTTATTATTAAAAGACACAGTTGATTGGTGTAGTCAGTGGCCTCTTTTCCTGTCTAGTCCTCTGGAGTCCCCTCCCTCCCCCAAAATCATAACTAAATATAGAATAAGAGCCCTCAATAACGAGTCAATAAAAAGTAATGGCATCTGGAGTTGAATTGTCCTTGAGTGTAACCAACAAACTTTTTTGACTCTATGGTAATAATGCTAATCAAGCTGTAAAGAAAGATGTTATTCTGGAATTCATATTTTTCAGGGCTTTATTTTTAAATAGTGCATTACTCAAGTCATAAGAAGTTGTGGCTGGTGGGTAAGGCTTCATTCCTTTATAGATCTTGACTGCAGGTATATATAGTTCTGCTTTTGAAGACAGCTTTGTCTGTGTGAAACAAACAAGGGGTCCCGTGGCACTTAAAGACTAACAAATTTATTTGTGTGAATTTTCATTAAGCCCTGAAGCAATGCAGTGCTCAGAGAGATGAATACCAGACCAAGGCCTCAGACAAGCTGCAGAACTCAAATTCATTTGCAAGTTTGACTATATGGCTGTGTTCACACACAGGCATTATTTCAATACAAGTTGTGTCTAAACAACTTGTTTTGAAATAATGCCTTATTTTGAAATAACTTAATTCGAATTAACAGTTTGTTAATTCGAATTAAGGAACAAAGCTCAAAGCGAAATAGCAGTTTCAGGCAACAGTTATTTTGAAACAAGTCACTGTTGTTTCGAAACAACATGTTCAGGAGGCATTGTTTCGAAACAATCATTTCAAAACAACGTTGTTTCGTCCCCACCGGGGGTTTACGTTGTTTTGAAACAACAGGTGCCGTTGTTTCGAAACAACCGTGCATTGTGTGAACAGGGTATTTCTTATTTCAAAACAACCTCTGTTGTTTCGAAATAAGAGTGCTGTGTGAACACAGCCTATTACTTCAGGGCTTAATAGGGCCTTTAGATTTTTTTTTTTCTCATTACAACAGGTGATTTGACCTCATCTTCCTCTGTATGCTGTTCCCCAGTGTTTGAATCTTTACAAGTGCTTAGATTTGCTGTTTGTGTGACTTGATCCCATGAGTTATACTTCCATGCATTTATTTCCTCCCATTCTGTAAGTGCCCCTGTCTTCAAAGCATCTGAAGTGGGGTTTTCTCCCATGAAAATGCATGTGATAAATAAATTTGTTAGTTCTTAAGTGCCACAGGAAACTTGTTTGATTTACTGAACTAGACTAACACAGCTGCCTCTTTGGGATTTTGTCTATGGTTACCATGTAGCCACTAAGATAGGCCATCATCAAGTTTCTTCTTCTGTGGTGTTTTGTTAACTCTTGTGTAACTGTTTTTCTAAATGGAGCTGATCAGTCACTTATTTAATATCATTTTTGAGCTCTGGCTTTATCCTGCCAGTGTTGAGTCCTTTGGCTGACCCAGTAAAGCTCTTAAGCACGAGTTTAGCTTTATGATACAAATAGTCCAGTTACTGTCAATGAAACTGTGTGTGTTCTGTGCAGCACTGAACCCCACAAAGAGAATCACAGAACTACAGGGCTGGAAACAACCAAGAGGTTGTCATGTCTAGCCCGTGGACTTGTCCTAGTGTGTTAAAAACAATCCTATTTTCGCTAGTTCTGCTTATCCTTGTGCTCAACCAGTTTGTGTTCTGTACCTTATGGGGTGTTCTGAGTCCTCAGAGGAGTGTGTGCTTACCAAACTAGAGTTCTGTGTGTACATGCAATAGCACAATGTGATTTTTGAAGTAGCATTTTCAATTTGATTTCCATAATAAAGAACCATTTCTCTCTTCTTAGTTACTCTTGATTTGGGATTGGGGAGATAAAGACTGAGTATGTCACCCCTTATGGTCTGTGATCTTGTCAGCCTGTGTGTGTTGACACATTACTAGGACCAGACCTGCTAAACTCTGAGGCAGCACCATAAACTGAGCCCGCAGGAGCACAGTTCACCTTAGTAGTGCCGGATTAAAGGGCTAGTTATCAGTTGCCCAATAAATAAATTCATTTGCCATGAACAAGTGTGCAGACTGAATTTGGTACTGAAGTTGTCAAGTATGCCCCATGTCCTCTCAAATTCTGGGATCACATCACCTATGTGATCAGGGAAGTATGAACCTGTGTTAACCCAACCAAGGACAGCATGCACTCAGTTCACAGCTAAACTCTCTCTCTTTTTCTGGTTTGTTTGACTTTCTTTAGCAAGCTCAAGAGCTCGGAAGAGGAGTCTTTGCCATTCTTTGCGGATCTTTCCCTGGGTTCTAGATTGTTCAGCTTTATTTAAAACTCTGGATCTGCTTTGGTTTGTCCTCCTCACCATCAGTCAGGAAAATGTGTGATTGCTTTCCTGTATATTGTAGAAAAAAGTGAGATGTTGCTATGTCCTTCATTTCCATGCTGACTCAATACCTATTTATTGAAGCTTTTCCCTGTTGTCATCTTTCTTGTTGGAAACGAAAGTTAGTGGTAGACTTTTTGCTTACTGTTGAGCTGCTTTCTCTTTGGATAGAACCACATTAGCGTGGAAGAAACTTAGAACTTCCGTAAGGGATATCTCACATTGCTTACATGGAATACTTCAAGTAATGAGCCCTTTTTGTTGGATATCATCTGTCCTTTCATACCAAGCAGTTTAAGATGCCAAATCTATCTAAGCTTGAGTCTGCCATTCTGTTCAATTTGTGTTTCATGACTAAAAATAAAAAAATGTTTACAGTGTCATAAAATCATGAATGAGTAAAAAAAAGTTTGTTCCCTTCTAGGTTGGGTGCTCTCTTGCTCCCTGCTGTCCTCCCCCCCAACCTTCTATTTTTTTTTTGTAGATCTTGATTTATTTGTGCCATAGGTTATATAGGAAACGCATGTGGGGAATATAAAAAATGAAAAATTAAGTTTTGTGGAGCATCTCTAGAGACGACAGGATTTTTTTCCTGGGCTTTTCTACTGCAGTCAAGAGGAATGGGTCCTTCAATTAAAATTGTTTGATATCTTCACTATAATATTCTATTTTACAATGCCTGGTCCAGAATGGTTTGTAAGCTAATACAAGACTGCTAGACCAGTAAGGAATCTAAGTGAAAGACAGAATAGCAGAGAGATTTGGAATCGTTGATCGAAGTTTAAGAACTGGTACTTCTTGTTGTAGGATACTAATTAAAGTCCTATAATCTTGCTGGAATGTGTGTAGTCCAGCTGGTAGTGATTTTTTGCTAAAGTATCCATTCATTTAAATGGAAGGTCAGACAGAATGGACTAGGTATATCAGACTCCATTAGAATAGAACCATTTCCTGGATGTACTTGGTTTCTTATTAGAACGATGATAAGGGTTTTGATTTTTGGTTTTAACTGATAAACTTCATTTCTCCTGTCTCCCAAAATAGGTGTGTGTTGGATAAATACCAGAAATGGTTACTTGACTCAACAGGATCGTCTACATGGAACAGTAATGTAGGGAACAGGGGGTGTGATTTCTAAGGCATATTAATGTCATTTACATTAACTGGTCCACATAAATGCTTTAACATAGTGCTGTTTGAAACAGTGCTATATTAAAGCGCCCTAGAGAATATTACGAAGAGATTAGTCATTCCAGAGTATATCCTGCAACAAGCAATATATTTTATATACAAAGAGAATCCTTAAAATTGATTTTTGAATATATACGTGAAACTCAAAAATAGCTACAAATAATCCCCCAAAATGAAATGAATAAGTTCCAAAAAACAGAAGCCATAATTATGACTGATTATTAGGCTTCTTTAGGCAAAAGATTCCTTTTCTGATAGTTTCCCTTGGTCAAAGCCACTAAGAAATAGGGAAAAAATTGGAGGCAGAAATGGGATGAGGTTAATTTATAGACTGCCCTAAAAATTCACTTAGTTGTAATACAGGATAGAGTTTTCTTTATATGTAGTAAAGATTCTGTGGAGATTTATGGAACAACACATCTTTTTCAAATGTTTTTCAAGTGTAGATTTAGCTGCTATTGAAGTTGCTCTTTTTATTTGTTCCAACTCTATATGCACAACTTTTGTTTCAGATTTGATTACAGATCCGCAGTAAAAGAAAAGGACACAGCAACTTAAATTTTCATGGGACTAATGATTAGATTTGTTTGGGGAATATTCTATGAAATTTTATTTTAATGGAAATGGTGGTTTCCACAAAACCCATGTGTTTTTTTCCCTTCAGGAATATGTTTTGCAGCAATGTTTAAATGTTCTGTCAGGCTTCCTGAATAGAATGTTTTGTCTGGGGGTACTTTGACATTAATATGAATTTGCCTCATTGCTCTGGTGCCTCATAGGAATTGTAACTTGAAAGCTTCTTGCTCCTATTCTCCAGGCTTCCTCCTCAGACCAAATCTCCCAAGAGGCACCAAGGTCTTCCTTCTGGCTGAGCTGCCATACTGCATCAAAGATAATGAAACCTGAGGATGCCCAGCCCATAGGGGAGAATAAGGATGTGAGAAAACAGAACTAGAACGGTCATAAGGCACCATAGCAGTTCAGATGGACACAGTTAAATATCAGATCAATTTGAAAGGAAATATTATTAGGACATTTTCAGACTGTAAATTTTCAAAACATATTGTTCTCTAAAAATATTCATATTTTTGCTTTTCACCCCAATTTGAGACAGAAACAAACATGAAAAGATTGGAATTTCTGAAGAACAGATGTACAGATTTTTTTTTTCATTATCAGCTATGGCAGGGGTTTGCAACCCAAAAGGTAAGAAGCCATTTTAAAAAATTTCTTGAATAACCACGTGTTTTGACATCCATAATGGGTGTAGCCTCCTGGTGGGGGTGTGGAGAACTGAACCATGTGCCTGCCACAGAGTCCCCTGGTGGTGTGGTGGGAACTTGGAACCAGGAGGGGGGCCCCCAAAGGATCCGTCAGGGGTGGCTGGGCAGCCTGAAGCTTGGTATGGGCTGTCCATAGTTTCCTGTGGGGGGTGGGTAGGCTGGAGCAGATTGCAGACACCCAAGCTATGCTAATGACTTTGGGAATTCAAGGTTTACGAGCCACAACTCGAGACTTCTTATAGGGCCCTGATTTTTGAGGGTGAAAATCAGGCTCTGTTAGATGTTGCTTCTGAAAATTTAGGCCTTCAGGACTGTCTACCTTAGACAATAAAGCATTGTTACTATGGGTGGTAGCGCTCTTTACAATGACCAACACCTTCAAAATGTCCACATGCAAATCGTCCATAGTTCATAGGGTAGGATGGCATCACACTGAACTGTACATCCTCTCTGGCCCCAGTTCCAGTTTACATTAGTCCTCAGTGTGTATGGACAAGAAATCACTGACATTGCAGTTGTATGGCTCCTAGCTCCATCACACCAAACTGTGCTCATCAGTAGGCCTGATCAGAACTATAGCTTTTTCTGTTCTGGGACAGCTCAGCTGTAGAAACATCAGGGAGAAAGCCCTGAGCTCTCAGACTGCAGGATGAAAAATGAATCATTAACATTGTAAGAAAAATGTGGGCAAAAGAGGGTTTATCTTTTCTCCTTATAAATAAAGAGTAATAGTCTAAAAAGATGGAGGAAACTGTAATACTTAAAACACCAAAACAAAACATCAGTTAATAGATTGTTATATTTATGGGAGGTCTAAAAGTTTTTTAGTTTTTCAGCCAAAACCTGGGTTCTTTCAGAAAAGGTATCTGCATCTTGGGGGGTGGGATCATCTTCTGTTCAAAAATAGAACACACACAGATTTTAGCTCCTCCCCTTGCAAATGAAGTGCTTGATAAATGGTGCTACAGCGTCTCATGGGATTAGTAGCTTGGTTGCTTCATGTCCCTATTTTCTGTGGATTTGGGGCTCCTTGGCTAGGCTACATCTGTCATGATGGACTATAGTCTGCAACTCCCGGGAAGCACGGCTTCCCGTCTCCAAGCTGGGAGACTGCAGGGCATCAGGGGAGATGCAGTATGGCCAGAGAGCTTGGACTATAAAGAAAAATGGGAGCTTGAGGCACACAAGCTACAAATCTTAAGATATCCTCAGCAGCATATTCAAATTGCAATATTCTATTTTCTAGTTTCCTAAAAAAATTGAAATTTTCAGTGCAAAATTTAGATAAAAATGCTCTCTCAATACACAAATATACTCACATTTTAATTTTCACCAAGGTGTTCTATGGAGAAATTTCTTTGCAACCAACTCGATACAGTATCCCCTGTTGCCATTTACACTACTCCAGTCCTCGACTGGTAGGTAATCTTATGCTGTTCACCCAGACACAGCATCTAGTAACCTGAGGCAAGAAAGTGAATAGCAGAAGAATGGGCATTAGAATGAAACTGAAACCTGTCAATTTCAATTTTACTGGTACCTAAGATTAAACATGCATAAATCTTCGCACCATCAGTTTGTTGGAGTGCAGATCCTCATCATGTGAAGAATGCTTGATTCACCTGTCTGTTTTCTACAGCAGGTTATACATCAGTGTTTTTGGGTGGGGGGGAGTGGAAGGGAACAGTGGTCTGAAACTTTCTGTGATCCTCAGAGCACCCAAAGCATTATGCACAATATCTTCATTTGTAGTAAGGGTGACTAGTCAGTGTCCAGTTTTGCTCTTTTGTTCCTCATTCAGATTCTTCCTCTGTTCTTCAGATTAATTCTTCAGGCCATTCCAAATTCTGCCCAGGTGCAAAGACTGTCTCAGTACAAAAAGGCTGTTACCTCCTTTGAGCTATGGCAGCTGTAGCTCTTAAAGGTCATTTGATGCTGGCAGAGAAGGAAGTGATCCAGGATAGTAAGGAAGTTTTCCTTTTCAATGTCTCTCCAAAACATGTTGTTTTAGAACTGATTCCATCTCTCTCCCATATAGACTTTTAAAAAGTTCTCCCTTCTGTGATTTTTTTTTTTTTAAATTTCATTAAACCTCAGAATGCTCAATCAGCTCTCTAGCTGGTCAAAAATCAGAGGAGTGATTATACTATAACTTCATCATTTTTTTATTTTAAAATTTGAGATTATGATGAATTCTAGCTTCTCACCTGTAGTGGTGCTAAGTGCTGAGCACTGTAACTCTGAGGTAGGTCCCATTAGAAGAGTTACATATCCCTCCCTTGGTTTGAAGGGTGACAAAGACCACAGTGGCACAAGGAGATGTAAATGACAACCCCTTGCAGTGACTTCTGGCCCATGACTTATTTTGAATCTATATTCTTTCTCTAAGGATTTCATAAACTCAGGGGAAGTTTGACCTGCATGCCCTTTGCTGAACAACTAAGCAGCAAGATATAGAAAGGTGCAGAAAGGAATTCCACCAAAAAAGGGACTCCACCAGAAGCTTTTGTGATTGTTCTGACAGAGCTTGATCCCACATCCTTACAGTTAATGAGTTTCTCCATTAACTTGAATCATAGCAAGGTCAAACACAGGGAGGAAGGACTCTGGCTTTTAACTAATGTGTTTACCACTTTCCCTGACATCAAAGGTAGGAGTAAGAAGTGGGAGTGAGCTTATCATCAATTTATGGTCATCTGCTCTGGAAAAGTGATACATAAGGTGATAGGCAGTTCCAGAGACATACCATACTATTGCTCTCAGCCTTAGATAGGTTCCATTTCGTTCCACTTGGCAGAGCTACTTCCAATAGATCACAAGGTTCCTGTTTAATCTTGGCTGTGGTGATCTGGAAAATGCATCAGTAAGGCAATCAATCCACAGGGTGATTGGACTTTTTTTAGGTAGCTGGCTACAACTGGCTGTTTGCAGACAGATTATACAACATTTATAGCAAAGTAATTAGACCAGCATTGAATCTTCCTTGCATCAGAGTTGCCCCCATCCCATTTGTTTCTATAGAAGTCATTCTGGAAATTGCTCACTCTTACATTTGTATTGTTTCAACTTATTTGTGTTTCACATCTTCAGTATGTCAATGCCATTGGGCAGGTGACTTATATTTATTCATTAATTTAGATAGGAACCAAACTCCATTCTTGTGGTCCTCCATCATGTTATTGGTTCTCATAAAACACTGAGGTGGCTTGCATAAAGAAGGGCTTTCTCTTTAGTGCAAAAGTGTGTGTGTGTGTGTATGTATGTGTGGTCCTTTCACAAAGGCCCCACCCCTGCTCCAGACTTGTGCTGCCCAAATCACATGCAGACCTCAGCATTTTGCTCCCATCAGTGTTCTTCATTAATCTTCACTGAACCCATCACCAGTTCCTAATATTTACACAAGTTTTAGCATCCCCCTTGGGCCTTGCTGCCCCCAGTCTCAAGTCAAGGGAAGCTAACCTGCACAGCAGCTTCTCTCTCTAGCTGGCTGTTAGTGGCCCCTCTTCACTTTATTCGGGTGAGCTTTTTATGGAGCCTGCCTTCACAAGCCCTGCAGCTGCTCCTTAGTTCACCCCAGGCAGGTTTACATAGCTACCTCTTACCCCTACTAATTTAGGGCTTAGTAGCAGGAGCTAGCTTAGCCTGGTTGGTAGCACCCTGCTTCCATGTGTGTATAGACATTTTAGCAAAACTCACTATTTCTCATATAGGTGTTCAATTCTTTCCATGCCCCCAATATGGCCCCTGTTAGGATATGCTAGTATGGCTAGATCTGAAACTGAACTTTGCTGGCTTCCTGACAGAAGTACCCTCACTGACTTCAGTGGACATGATCCTCTCAGTAACTGTGAATCAGTGGCTCTGTGACTTGAGTCGATCACTTTTTATAAAAATAGTAAATATCCTCTCCGTCACTTAAACTTCTTTATTAACACTGAACAGCTGAAGTGTGTACAAAACCAGAAAGCTACATTAACCAAATTTAATTTTCCTAGAGCAAGATCTAAGATTTATCAAGCCATTCAGATGCATAATAACCTAATGCATCAAGGATTTAATGTGAGCGATTTATAGCTGAAACACATGCACACTCAAGCATTAATAACCTCATACAGTGTGTGTGGGATGCCCAAAATTGCTGGAATGAATGGAGCAGCTTTCTTTTAAGCATACAGAAGTATGTGCACACAAGACTTTAATTTGATAAACTTAACTTTAAAATTAGAGAGCACATTGACTCTATGAATTAACATTGTTATCATGAGAACAGATGTCACTTGCTGCTGAATGAACAGCAGAAACTATCCCACAATGTACTGTGTAATACTGTCCCATGGTCCCTGACAGCAGCCTCAAGCTCCCTGATGTCAGTCTTCAAAACCTTAGCCTAGTGGTTGTCTGCCTAGAGACAACTGGAATGGTGACAGAAGGCGGCATACTTGCTGTGTATCCCCCCTCCCGTCTCACTAGAAACCCCAAGCATATCCTACTGACTCTACCCATTAACCTTCAGGCATTTGCTGAATACAAACGAGGATGCATTTGTCTGAGACCTCTCTCAGAATAAAGAGTGCATAGGCCTAGGTGAAATAATACCATTTTCTATTCTTAAATGCCACCTCTTTGTGGAAAGATTTTTACCAGCATTTCACTGGAGTACAGTTGCATTACTTTCAAGGCTAGATTAAAGCACAGGCTCTAAAAAGCCATGCCCCAGATTAGACTTTCCTGATGACATCAGGATCAAAGCAATAGTTAACACTAACCAAATTAACTTCTGTGTTTGCAGAGAACCTTGAATGTATGTCTCAAGTGTATGTGATGCACTGTCTGCAGGCAATCTCTAGTGGCTTCTGTTCCTTCCTCTAAGCCAAGCCTGGAAAAGAGGATGACTGCTCTTGTGCCCTTGCCACTGCTCTGAGGGACTATCCTGCTGCTGCTGTGGCTATGAGGGTGCAGCCCTGCCATGCTTCCGCTGCAGCAAGGTGAGGGAGTGGGAAAACACGAGCAGCCCACCTGCTACTGGAATGGTGTCCATGTGGGACCTCAGTGTCATGGTATGTTTAGGGCCTCAGATTGCCTTAACTTGACCCTGATTATCTTATACACACACTGTGGTTTGGGGAAGGAACATGGGGCTTCTTCCTTTTCCTGTTCCTGCTAAATCAAGGGTAGATTTGCTTTTGACCTCAGTGGCAGACATATTGGACTCTTACTGTTCTTCAGTGAACAGTAGCCTGTAGTGAATTCTATTTGCCAGGGCCTTCAGTGGAGTTTTTTGGGGATGTAGTTTTTAAGGAAAGACACAACTTTTGGGAGGTGCTGCTAACAATTCACCATAGTTTAATGTAACTCTTGGGCACAAAGCCCTGTTTGGCTTCCTCCTTCAGGATTCTGGGTACAGTAGTGCAACTTGCATTTCTGGTACAGGCCTGTGTGGTGTTCCCTTCTACAATCTGGCCTGGTGTGTAGCTGTCTCTCCTGGGCCCTGATTCACTCTGCTTTGCTGTATGAACCATCTACTCCTGTGTCAGCCCATGCACAGCCTCCTGTGAGCAATTAGTCCCTGGCGCAGTGAAGGAGTACTTCTGGCCAACCGTTCATGGGTTAGACTCCCAGTAAATACCCCCAGTCTCAGATGCAACTCTGGAAACTGCCCTCTTGTAGGGTTCAGTGCTGTACACAGCACCCTGCAAGCTCATTTACTTTCGCTTGTCAATTCATCAAAGAAATTGATATGCACCAGCTCTGCTGCTTCAAGCAAAGTCTCTCCACACACTCAATCCACATGCACTGCTTTGACTACAGCAATCTTTTAAGTGATTATAAATCAGATTAATATAAATTCAGAGATTAACAAGAATCAGAGTTGGTCACAATTAACTAAAAGGTAACTCGCATCCTAAACTCAGCTTAATATCTCAGTCGCTTTTTAGTCCTTGATATTAGCTTACCACACAGGCTGGCCGCAATCTTTCAGCCAGGTTGTCCCCCACCCTTCCAGTGGGCAGATTCTCAATGTCCATAATGTTTTTGGAAGATGGATTCTGGGAGTCTTGAGAGAAAGATGCATCGTTCTTTTAACAAGTTTCTTCAATGCCCACAGGTCAGGTGACCAGCTACGTCCGGCAATGGGCATGACTATTTCCACTTGAGCCAAAGTGCTCCAAGGAGCACAGGCTGGTCCATTGTTCCTGAATGCATGCCTTCATTGAATATGTAAACACAACTTGGTGTTTGTCTGCATCTTTTCAAGCCATGTGAGAGAGACATTTGGGAATATGATGTAGAGTTTCATATTTGTATATATGTAGCATTACAAGAAGTATGCTACCATAACGGTAATGTTCAGTATGTCATGAGAAGTCCAAATACACTGCACATGACATATTGTGCATTAGACAATGCATAGTTTCATTGTAAGAGTGAACATGAAGTATACACAGATCACACTGTAGAGGTGTACAAACGGTACAGCATCTCATATGCTGTTCTTACAATTACAATTAGAAGCCATCCAAAATGTGCTGGTACTGACTCTTCTAATACTTGCACTGCTGTAAATCAGAAGTAATTCCACTGATAGCCATAGTTATATTACTGTATTTACTACCACTGTATTTTACAATCCCATTTTTGGGGGGAAAAAGAACAAAAAACCAACAACAACAAAAAATTGACTGGAAGCTGTCAATCAGTTTAAAATTAGTTTTATTTTCCACATGCCTTGTAACTTCTTAGTTTAAACACATAGAACCAAATCTTTTCAGACTTCAAAGTTTAAATAAAAAGAAAATATTATTTTCAGTTTCTTACAGAGGAAACTGAGGCATGAAGTGGTGAAATGACTTGCTTGAGGGAACACAGTGAGTCAGTGACAAAGCTAGGAGCAGGACTCCAGGTCCTGTGCCCTGGGATAAGGAAGCCATCCTGCCATATTGCTTTTGACTAACAAAACTTCCAGATTTATGTATAAATCCAGGCATCCTAGCACCATGTAAATATAACTCAAACCCACTTTTTCTCAGTTCTTATGCATCCAAAGGGCTTAGATTCACAGGTATGCACCAGTCCAGCTGGTTGTCTATGGGTAAGTTACACTGCAATAAAACATGCACGGTTGGCCTCTTTCAGCTGAGTCGTCTTAGGCTGTGGGACTATAAAATTACAGTGCCGTGCTTGGGGTGGAAGCTGAGCCTGGGACCAGCCCATGCCTGAATGTCTGCACTGCAGTCTTATACCCCTGCAGCCCTGAGTCAGCTGCCATGGGCCAGCTGTGTGTGTTTCTTTGCAGTGAAGATATATCTTTAGGGGAATACAGGGAGTGGAAGTGTCCATTAATTCTTCTGCTGCTGTGACAGAGTCCCTAGGAGATGCCAAACAGGCATGGCCCTAGCTCCTGCACTTCTTTCCCCACAGCTGCTGATGTGAAGGGCTGTGTTCAGGATTGGGGAGGTGAGGGCAAGGTGAATAAGCAGAGCAGAATATGCTCCTGCTACCCCCAGCTGATGCGTGGTCCCCAGAGAACCATAATCTGCTGGAACAGTTTAGAGAAGCTCCCAAACTGCTCTAAGCTGTGTCTGGAGCATGGGGCAGAGAGAATCCAGAAGACTTAACTGTTGTCTCCCTGTCAGCCCCTCCACCTGTCCCTAAAATCTGGCCTTAAGTTTTTACCAAGAGATATTCATTTGGCTGATACATTATTTGAAATCTAGGCCTCTATAATGTTTAATTGTTATGTTCATTTTTGTTGTTGTTGTGAAGGACAATGATATAGGGTAGTGGACCACTATACAGTCAAAAATACTAGTGCATGAAAAAGACTTGTGCTGTCACTTACCTGTTTTAGCTATGACTGCTGGAGCAAAATGTGACAGGTCAGCGAGTTCAAAACTAAGCAATACCCTGTAACCTCGCTAACTGGAAACTGCACTCTGCAGCTGTGCTGAGACTTCAGAATCGGTGTCGTTCTGAAAGGCAAGAGGAGCTGTTGGAGCTCTCTCTTAACTTAGCTCATCGCTTTCGGGCAGAGCTGATAACTAACCTCTCCACTTTTAGACTGCAAGTTCTCTGGGGCAGGGAGTGACTCATCTACTATATCTGTACAAAGCTCAGTGAGTCTACAATCATAGAACATGTAGGGCAGGAAGGGAACCCTGAGCTGAGGCAGGGCCAAGTAAACCAATTCCTACTTGGCTTTTGAGGGCTGTTGTAATAAAGATGTAACGATACTTGGTCAGAACATAGATATAACTGGGCAGAATCCCCTTTTTAAATGAACTCCTGCATGGCAATGTCTTGGTTGTCCTCCACAGCATATGATACAGAATATTCTTCATGACCATCAGGAGGTATATAGCTAACAAGGCAGTAACATCAATAATATCAGAAACCTTTCTGAATGTTGTGTAGAATGTGGAGGGCAGGTGCTTTCCTCTCATCACTTTGCAGTGGGGGTGGTTCACCCAGCCAGCTCCACTCTGTTCATCATGGGTGGATCACAGTTTATATTAAGGTTCAGTTTGTAAGAGGTCAATGGAAGATCAGCACATGCTTTAATAAACAGTTAATTGATTGTTAATTGGAATCCAACAGGTTGTGCATAATCTCCAGTTATACCCTTTATGGATGATTTACTGACATCTATAATGCATGCCATTCATTCTTGCAACATACTTGTATTTTTTATCCCTCCCATAACCCTCTCTATATTGTTCATGCACAGAACCATAATGTAAAATGACTCATGGATAGTGTATTTTTGTAAACCACACCTGCAGGTGCATAGTGAATAGGGTATCTACTGGGACACAGGAGAGCTGAGTTCAATTTCCAGCTTAACCATAGACTTCCTGTGACCTTCCAGCAAATTACTTAATCTAATTCCTCATTTGTAAAATGCGCATCATGGCTTTCTACTGCACGGGGGTGTTGTGAGGATGAAATCCGTGAATGATTGTGAGAAACTCAGATATTAAAGTGACTAGGGTCATGTAAGTACTTAGAAATCAAGGAAGATTAAACAATCAACTGCAGACATTTCTGTATCTTAGATTGCTCTTTACTCTCTGGTTTGTTACTATGAACTCAGAATAATCTTGGCATTGCCAGCGGCATCCTTTCAGATTCTGTTTGATGCGGGTATTAAATGACTCACTGTTTTGCAAATATGGAAAATTTCCCAGACTACATTTGCACGCAACTGTTTTAGATTTCAGAAGATGGAGCTGATGAAGGAGCTAGTTAGGGATGACAAATTGTATTTTTAAAGGCTAGTTTGCTCTCCTCTCCTAAATCTGCTGGTGATTTAAAAAACAAAAAGAGACAATTATGATGGCTGGCTCTATTACCTTACTAATTCAGGTTGTATTTGTGATAATATGATGTATCTGCTGGGAATTACACATGCCATTTGCCTGAATGCAGAGAAGAATTTCACACTGGAGTGATGGCACAGAAGCAGTGATTATCTAAAATAAGTTCCAAAGGGGTATCCGTGTCAGTCTATTTCAGAAAAACAAACAAGGAGTCTGGTGGCACTTTTAGAGACATTTTAAAAACTAACAAATTTATTTATCATGTGCGCTTTTGTGGGAGAAAATCCCACCTTGTCAGAGACCTGAAGTTCCCTAGAAAATCCAACATTATGATTTCAGAGAGGGAGGAAATAGTCTATCAAGGAGAGAATGGAAGCCCTAGTAAGAACAAAATAGCAATTCCTGTGGGGATGAAAATTATTCTAAATTTCAATCAGAAGATTTCCAAGTCTATGGATTGTTTTAGATTTGGACTATTGAAGAAAAGGTGTGATATCCAGATCTGTATCTGAAATTCCCCTGTGTTTGGCAAACAAGTTGTATCTTGAGTTCTGGTAAAAATCTTCTAACTCTGAGATTTTGGGAAAAGCAAAACCAAACAAATCCTATCAAAGACAGGGCTAAGGGACAGACAAGATTTCATTGGTTAAAATGAAAATGTTAGAGGCTGGCAGGACTGAAATTAGATTAGGTTGTTTGAACTGAGGTTTAGCTTTTTTTTTTTCTTTTCTTTTTGTAGACTTGTCTTTTCCAGAATTTCAGTTCCTGAAGTGCCCCTTTTTGTGTTTAACTGAAATTCGCAATCTTAATTGCTAGAAAAAAGAACCTTGAAAACTTGGCCCATCTGCTAATGATGCAGTCATGTCTGCCTGAAAACGAAAACTGAAAGAGCAGTGCTGGAAATAGATGATGTGCCCTGTTTGTGTGGGTAGGATGTTAACTCAGATGGCCAGTTTAAATTTCAGCATTCCCAGCTAGTTCACTGTTGATCAAAGCCTGCAGGAAAAGAGAAGACCAATCCTATTTTGAAGCTTTGGACAATGTATTATGTGGTGTCTCATTCTGGTGCCACGCGTGGGTGATATGTGATAGAAGATCACCCCATCTTTTCTCTCTGGGGTGATACTGGGGGAAAATACTAAATCTCAGGGAGGTACATCTGAATTGCACCAAAGGGAAGCCAATTTTGCAAAGTCTAGCAGAGCATCCAAGTCTCATCAAGGGAAAGCCTAGCTTCAGGAGCCCTTTCAAGTCTATTTACATGTTCAAAGCTGGCTAAAGATTAAAAATGTTGCATGGTCCCAGTGATGGGTGCAAAGTCACAGACTGAATATGTGGACAATTGATTTGTGACTGGCATCTTATTTTAGTGTCTAGAAAAGGCAGAATGTGTTTTGTGGGTGTAGCTGGAGGGAGTGCCACTTTCTCCCTTACCAGTGTTCAGACTGGGGAGTTTTGATTTCAAAAAAGCATTCCTGAAGCTGTAACAAAACTCTTTAATTGTTGGGTTATGAGGAAAAAGATGGGTTTTATGCTTCAAAGCATACATTGATCACTGCAGTAAAAGACATTTTTCTCTCATGGCATATTGTTCCTTGCTTTTCTCTGTAATATCCAGTATTGGCTGTTTTCAGATACAAAATACTAACTTCACTTGAGAGCAGACAGAAAAAAGCCACAAGTATGATTCAAGGTCTGGAAGCCTGTCTTACAGAGAAACTTAGGGAGCTTGTTTTGTCTGCTTGTTGAAGAGAAGATTAAGAGGTGACTTAATCATGGTCTATAAGTACCTACATGGGAAGAAAATTTCAGATAACAGAAGGTTCTTTATCAGACAAACACATAGCAAAATTAAATGGCTTGAAAGAAAACCTAGACAAATTCAGTCTGGAAATAAGATGCAAATATTTAAGTGAGGTTGGTTAGTTAATAGCATAAGTTTGCTAGGGATGTGGTGGATTATCTGACACTGAATCAAGATAGGATGCATTCCAGATGGTTCCGCCAGAAGTTTTGGACTCGATGCAGATCCTACTGAGTGAAATTCTATGACATGTATTAAGCAGGAGGTCAGATAAGATGTTCATAATCTTTTGGCCTTTTGAGTTTGTGAATAAATCAGTAAGTTTTGATAAGGCAATTCCTATGCTTTTCTGGCAGAGGAAGAGTTAGTGCTATGATTAGACAATAATAGACAGTTGTTTCATATGCAGAGATGAAGGTGATTTATTAACACTGTTTAAAAAGTGCTGGTTGGTGGATTAAGGAAATCAATAGGGAAAATGGATTAGCCTTTCCATATCAGAGACGCATGAGAAAATAAGCTACGTACTAGTTTTGGATGGCTTTATTAGGATTTACTGTTACATTGCTTACCTTTTATAATAGTTTCAGTTGTGATCCTCACCAGTTTCTTAATCCATAATGTCAATGTAATTTTTGTTACTGTTAGACTGCTTTGCAGTACCTGCAGTAAAGAGGGTACCAGGGTTATCATAGGGTTGAGTACTGCTTGGAAGTTTTTTGCCTGATATTCTTCTACTTTGAATCTTACATACCTGTGCTTATTCTAAGCCAGACGATGGCTATCGTCCTCCTTTCAGGTACTAACAGTTAAATCTTATAGTTTCAAGTTGCAAGACCATGCCAGTATTTTTATAGCTGTATCTTTTGATCAGTGTGTTGGATTTTTAGATTTTTTTTTTTTCCTCATGGGGTAGGCAGGCCGTGGAGGTGGGAGTCAGATGCCTGTGTGTGGGAGAACATATGTGTATACATTAGTTTAAAATATTACTTTCTTTGTAAGAAGCTTGCATGTGTGTTATGCTGCAGTGTTACCAGAATAAATGCTGCACTGCGAACAATATCACAGGCACAATAAATACACTTTCTTGGATGCACGTTTGCTCTGGTGTTTGTTGATACTGTGTTTTCAGTGGCAACTTGTGAAGTAAGAAATAGATGAGCTTCCTTTGCTTCTAGGAGGTGTTGTGGAGACACTGGACTAAGGGCATTCCTGCTAATTACATCTGTATAACCTGTACCTTGTAGTCAGTGCTCTTTTTTAAAGAAAGATACATCTGCCAAGACTTTCTGCATGATCATTAGGCTGATATTAAGGAAGAATTATTTATGAGAATGTCATCTCTGAAGTGATCAAAGTTTTTTTTTTTTTTTTTTTTTTTTTAATCACTGTGTTTCTAAAAGCTCTGCCAGAAAGAGGGATGTTCTGCTACACTGATAAAAAGGCATTGCATCAAAGATTTTTCTTAAGTGCAAGTGGTTATAATACAAATTGCCAGTAGGGGTGAATGATCCTATTTTGTATGTTTTGCTTTTTGAGATGACTGAAAAACCCTATCAAAACCAATAAGTTATGAAATGACTGTACTGGCCTCAGTCCCAGTGGGCAAATGTCCACACCACCAGAGCCATCATTGCCCTGGGCAGGACTTTCCCTTAGGCTGATTTTCTCACCTTCACTCATGTTGAGATGTTTGTTTCTCCATGACTAATCCCAGTGGTCTAGGTTGCATACTGAGGCCAACTGCCCAGATAAAGGTAGGGGCTTTCCTAAGCCATCTCAACAACATAACCAGGAATGTTCCCAGCTGTTGCTCCAGTGGTGTAATCTGTACCAGCAGCCTGCCCTAGCATTAGCTCAGGTCCTCCAATGCACCAGCCAGCAGGGGTGCAGCCAAGATTTTTGCCTGCATGTTTCTCCCTACTTCTTGGCCTCTTGCTTAGCAGACACAAAATGCTCTTTACGCTTGTATGTATAGAACCTCTGTTTGAGTAGCCTGCCTTGGGCAAAGGGGGAGTTTTACTCCACCTTATTTTCTTGCATGGCTTCTCCGCTATATCTGCCATCTAGTCCAGTGTTTCTCTGGTGCTCCTTCGACATAATGCAGGTGTTCCATGACCCACCCCAACCCCTGCCTATGGGGGGGTGCTTAGCAGGGTGGAGGAAGGAGCCGTTTAATGCCCCAGCCATAGCAAGGCTTCCAGGCACACAGCAAGAGATGTTGACACACACCTGGAAGCTTTTGCTGTGCCTGGAGTATTTTAAATCTCTTGCCACTGTTACCAGCTTTTTCAAGCTTGTTTTCATCAGGTGTTCTGTGTAAAGAAATTAATACCTTTTAGGTATTCCCCAGTTACTAAAGGTTGAGAAACACTGATCTAGTCCGTGAAATCAACAGGACACCTGCCCTCACTGGCTCACAACTCTGCAAGAATTGGGCAGTTTTTGTTTTGGTTTTTTGTTTGTGTTTTAAAGCAGAGAGGCCTAGAAATGAATAGGTTTCTAGGCTTTGTCCCATGAGTTGTCTGCAGTGTTGCAGACATGCTGGTTCCAGAATACTAGTCAGACAAGGTGGTCTAATAAAATATATTACCTTGCCTACCTTATTTATCCCAGAGGGACTTATAGTTATCAAAGTAGGAGCATATTGGTGGGATATTTTAGGGGAAGCTTCCATTACATATGCTTATATAGTCCCTCTTCTCTGAATATACAGACAATTTTGGCTATCAGAGCTATCAGTCAGGCACCTTTCACCAAATTTATTTTTTGAATTACATTAGAAATAAATTAAGAACGGATCAAATTCAGTTTAGTTTTTAAATGTTAATTTTAAATTAAATTTGTGATATTACATTTTGCCTTGGGAAAACTGAAAAACTTTGCCAAAATTGATGTTTTTCTTTGGAAAATTTTCATGTTGATCAAACCGCACTTGACACCAGGAAGGTGCTTTTGACTAAAATTTTCTTTACCAGCTCTACAAATACTTTGATCAGATTAATATAATATTAAGACATTCAGGGAGTATATGCAGAAGTATTCACTCTACTGTACACTCAAGGCTGAGCACTTCAGAAGTTTTAGGAACTGCTGTATTGTTAGAGGTTCCAAATTTTAGATGAGATGCAAAACCCAGGTCCTTACTACTGGTGATTACTAAAGATTTGGTGGCAGACCTGATAACCAATTACCTTTGGACCTTGTAAAATGTCAGCTTGATCATTGCACTTTAATGTGGTGATCTGTATTTCTTAAAACTTTTCTTGCACTAATAAAAAATCTGCTGTCTTTCACTCCATTTATTGATGGAATACATATGGGATGACAAGCAGGATAAATGAAGAGGCCAATCCTACCTACCAATGTGCCAAGTATATTTCAGAACACTTACAGAGATCTGTAGCGTCTTTAAACTACATAAGCTAAGAAATCATCTGACTGAACTGCTGGAAAATCCTCTTAAAGTGGGGTTATATTTAATAGTCAAAAAAGCAGCTGCGAAAGAAGACAGTGCTAGCTTTTATAACTCTTACAATGCAAGAATTCTTTACTCACTGTCACTAACAAAAAAGCACAGAATCATTTATTATTAAGAAACTTGTAAGAACGAGAAAATTTTATCAACATAACAGACGGAGTAATAGTAGCAATACAGACTTTCACTATATTGTCCCACTCATATGCTCCATCTGTGGTAGTTTAGTTTCTATGGCTATTAGTACACTTCTCCACTGAAACAACCAGAAAAGGGTGCCTCTGATGGTGATGACTTTAGATATGGATACATAGACTCAGTGAACTTCAGTCTTCAGCTAGTTATATCCAAGTCTGAATTTAGACTTTGTTACCAACTAGATGAAGAAAATAGCCAGATCTACACAAGGATACATCCCCCACACATTCATTCTTAAGATCATGGGCAGCAGGGCTTGTTATGAATCAGATCTACATACGTGCTATCCATACATGTTCTCTGTACTGCATACTTGTTACCCATCATACTCCATGCTGTGAAAGGGGAATAGAAGGAAACTTTGGTGGGCGGGATATAGAGGAACAGGGTATCTGTTGTCAAGTAATGTGGAGGAAAGGAATATCTGAGCACAAATGGAAAAAACAGGTCTTATTGTAGCATGGCCTAATGGATAGGGCACTAGACTGGGTTCAATTTCCCCTTCTGCCACTAGTTTTTTGGGTGATCTTGAGTAAGTCACTCCTCTCCCTATAACTCAGTTTCCCCTTTTGTAAAATGGTGGCAGTTATACTGACCTCTTTTATAAAGTTCTTTTCAGATTGATTGCTGAGAAATACAACGAGAGCTAAATGTTATTTATTGTTATTACACGAAAGGTCTTGTGCTGTGGCATTTTCAGAATCCAGTATCTGATCATAATCTGACTTGTGCAATAATGAAATGAGTTACAATGGTGGTATCAGCAGTGTGGACAACACAGTTTGCTGGGTAGTGGGTAGTTTGCACAGTTTGCTGTGTAGTTTCCATGTAGACCACTGAATGACCAACTGATGTAACTAATTCTACCAAAAGGATCTGAGTGAGTGACAGACGGTATGCTGACACAGCAATTAGACACCTGTAGCTGGCCTGTGCTAGCAGCAGACTTGGTCTTGCATGGCACATGCTAAGGGGCTGTTAAACTGCAGTGTTAATGTTTGGGCTCTGGCAACCTTTCATAATGCAATTAAAGAGCATTTTAGCCTGAGCTCTGTGAGATCGAGTCATTTGGCACAGGCCAGTCAACGCTATCTAATTACAGTGTAGACATACTAGTAGAGGTCAAGCACTCTTTTTCCTATTGTTGGTTAACTGGACTATCTAGCATCTTATAGCCCTCTATCTAATGCCATCAATGACTTCAAATTGACTCTACTTTAGAGGAAACCTATTTGTACTGGCCAAAAGCAGTAGTAAATTCCATTCAGAAAGGGGAAAATTTTTTCTCAATTTTGGTAACACACAACTGGAGGAGGGATTCCTGCTTTTGAGCCAGAAGTATGATACCAACGGTTTGTTCATACATTTCTTGGTAAAGCGCTTAAACATATTGGAGAAAATATTAGGTTACCCTCCAAATCCTAACTGGAAAACTTTTTCCTGGTACACACTAGTAGATAACTGTAGATTTAGGAAAAACAATAGGTAGCTGTAAACACTCGGAGGGTCCTATGACCCAGGTATTCTTTCACTTTCTCCACTTTATTTTATAACAAGGTATTTGACCCCATGTTCACTTTTCAAAGCAGGTTTGGCAAATTTAACCTCCCATATTTTAAGGTCCATTAATTTGGGTGTGTGGGAGAGCAGTCCTGTTTTTTGTTTTTTTTTTTAAATCCAATATATATGATACACTCATGAAAAGAAATTAACTCCCGGTGATTCTAAACAATAAGATGTGTATTCTTGGAATATATGAAACATATATGACAGTCTTTTCTGTATACAAAGAATGATGCATTTGTCACTAGAAAAAATCATGAGATACTGGCAGTCAACCATAGCACCTGGAACAGATACCAACCTTTCAACAATTTTACTAATGGAAAAGCTGATCTACTCCAGATGTGGCAGTTTGGGAATACAGTGTTTGTGTCATATGGTTGCTTTGTATGAAACTAATTTTATGCTGCATAGAGATAGGTTGAAAGTTTATAAATAAGAGGTACAATATCGGATTTTGTGAGTCTTTTTTTTTCCTCCATATTGATTAGATAAAGAAACTGTTTCTCTGAAGCTGCTGAAATTGCCATAATTTAAAGTTCTTCCCTGACATCTGTTTCTTTTTACTGTATTCAGAACAAGATAATGTAGTGCAGTAGGCATTGATAAAACTGACTTTTGAGTTACAACTATTAAATTCTGATTTATGTAGTCAATTTACTCCTGGTTACAGGACTACTATAGTTGCATTTTGAGGCAAATGACAAGTGGTTAGATTTCCTGAGAGAATAATGACAAATGTAAAAGGAATGGACAGCAAAGCAGGTTACTGGATTAGACCTTTATCACTTGAAAATCAAATCCAGGTCTGATTGAGATTACATCTGAGTGACTATGACAAAAAAAAAGTGAATTTATTCAAATTTTAATTAAATTTCTTCAAATATGTGTGTTGATCTTAGCCACTTTGCAGTAACACTATAGAAATAGGTTGATTTGGTAAAAAGGCGCACTAAAAGGAAGCCACAGAAGACAAACTCTAAACTCATCATTGTGGGTATTTGCACTGGAAACCTGACTGTAAGAGTTATGCACATCCAGTCCTGGAATAAAACAGTATCATGAATGATGTGCCTATGATGACAACACAATTAATTTTGAAAAATCTAATGCTGCAACAGACTGTATAGGACCAATTTACAGAATGAGAATGGTTACCTGAAATAAATAAGTTTGAATACATTTTATTAAAGTCATGAAGTGTTAACCTAGATAATTTATTGAAACCCAGGAGGAAAGAAATGAACTTTTGTTCAATAAAGTTTAAAATTTTGACCAGCCTTCTTTGTGAGCAAGACAGCTGATAACCATTCAAAAAATTGGTATGAATTATTCACCCATCTCTAACATAGGTCAGTTTTAGTGTGGAGCATTAAGGCTTGATCTTGTAACACTGGAGTCAGTAGGAGTTTTACCACTGACCTCAGTGAGCCTTGGATAAAGCTCTTGGCCCTCTTTTCCTGTGTGGCTAATTTTAGTACATCTTATTTTTTAAGTGGACCATCAGATAATTATTTAGTAGGCCATAAAATACTTTCTAGGAATAGGACATTCTTAATTCATACACAGTTGAGTGTAATGCTATAGTAGTAGGTGACCCTGTAAGTATATCTCCAATGGTTGGTGATGGGACACTAGCTGAGGAGGACCTTGAGCTCCTAGAGAGAGTTGTTTCTCAGGTGTCTGGCTGGTAGACCGTGCCTATCAGCTCAGGGTCTAACTGATCATCATCTTTGGAGTCAGGAAGGAATTTTCCCCTATGTCAGATTGCCAGACCATGGGGTTTTTCCTATTGTCTTCTGGAGCAGGGGGTACAGGTCACTTGCTGGTTTGAACTAGAGTAAAAGGTGGATCCTCTAACTAGATGTGTTTTAAATTAAGATTTGGTGACTATTTTAACTGAGCCAGAGGCTATAGCAACTAAGGGATATTTTGTGCAGCTGTTTACAGAACGTTATTGTTTCAGACACTATGCACCAGCATAATAAAGGCTTTGTGTTGGTCATATGCTTATAGACCATACGTCAGAGATCAAACATTTTCCCAGGACTAAATCCCATACCATAGCTAACAAATCTCCGAGAGCTCTTAAGCTTAGGTATGTGGAGATGAAAAAGTATGTATTTGAGTAAGCCCGTACTGCAAATAATACTAATGTATTTTATAATAAAGTTCTGCAAATATGTTCAATTGTACTTCATGCCTTAATATGCTGAAAGTTAGGCTCAAATATATGCATATTTTTATACTAAAGAAATCCAACAGAGGTGTAAGGAAAAATATCATAAAAATAGGGTAGAGTTCCCATAGAATTCTCAGTTTCCAGAATTTTCACTGAGGTCAATGGGAGCACTTCTTGGGATTTGACTCTATGGATTTGTTTCAAAATATCTAACATATGCTAAGTGTTATGCCTGGATTCTCCCAAAGAACCTTTCTGCTCAGATCTACCTAATATAAAAAAACAAAAACAAAAAAAACCAGATGCAAATTTCTTAATAATTAGACTTTTGAGAGGACCAAAAGCACACATTTTACCATATCCTTTACAGTAAATGCTCTAATGGTATAATTTTCTATGAAAATTGATCCATCCATCTGTCCACATATGATGCGCACATGGTGCGCACCCACGTTTTTGTGTAGCGTATACTTGTTTTGTGCAATAAATATACTGCCTTAAAAAAAAATAAAAATACCAAACCAAAACAGCCCTCCACCCTAATAATACACCTGGAGGAGAATGCTGGATATGACTGTTCTCACAGTCATTCCTCCTAACACAGAGCAACACAATGCTCTCTGGAATGCAATTTACTTCAGTTAAGCCTTTCTAGTGGATCTGGTACACAAGGCATATGTGAAGCGGGGACTAAGGATCTGACTGTGCCCCAAAAACAGCAAACCCCTTGTCCTCATGGATATAGGGCATTAGTAAACATGTTAATCACCCCCACCAAGAGATCTATGCCTGTATGCTAATTATTGCTTTTCAAGTGACCTGAGTTAGAAGGACATGGCTACTTGTACTTTCTTGCTCTCCTAACATACATGCAACAACAGGCAGATGATAGTTTAATTCCATTGCTACCAAACTTCACACATGCAGAGATTCAAACTCTGATGAATGCAGAACAATGAGTTTTCATTGCTTTAGCCATCTGTTAGGTTCACCTGTGACAGACTTTTCTCATTGGCTGTGATAGATAGGCAGCTGCTGGTATTACTGTGCCCACTGGTGTCTGTCTGTCTTTCTATCTATCTTTTTTCTTTCTGCCTGAGTAGGTAGCAATGATTATACATCTCTATCTAGATTTGATAGCCGGAACATTGATACAGCAGTTAGCTGGTGAATGTCCTTCAGACCCTCAGCAAAAGAATGGAGGGGGCATTCAGATATATGTTTCATTGTGACTGGTGATCATAGATGCATACAGGAATTTGTCTAATTTTCCACCTGAAGAGGGTGTGTCCACACCCCTCATGAGGTTTCCTGGTGTGATTCAATCTGCGCCTAGTCTTTCCAACATAAATCACAACCCAGTGGTTCCTTGATTAAGGTTAAGGATGAGTTGTTTGCTGTTTTGCTCTGTGTAGCTCTCTTTGATCCTCAGCTTCAAAGTTGAGTGTGAGGATCTTGATGTGGTTCCACAGAGGATTGTGGGTTTTTAATCTGGTCTTTGGCGGGTTCTATGGGTCATTGTGCAACACGATTCTTGTGTTTGCATTTGACATGGTTAAGAATCAAGGTGTACGGGCAGCTCTTCTAATCAGTGGGCATTGGATATGTAATAGGACTGGGAGCCAGTTGACTGGGGTCAATTTGAGCATTCCTCACACTATGTTCATGACCTTATTGAGTTGAATATCAAGCAGTATAGTGTGATTTCTGTGAGGCCACAGAATGTACCAAGGCAATAGTTGTGGTTTTTAGGGTACATGGACTGGAGCCACATAATATTCTGGACAGTTTCCTAATGTGTGCAACACAAGACCAGTCCTTATCACGGGTGTTCTTGAGGTGTCAGAAAGTCAAACTCCGATCCAGTGGAACACCAAGATATTTTAGGTTAATCTTATGGCTGACACTTGCCCTGCAAAACTGCACATCATGTTTGGTATTAGCTGTTTTATTATTCAGATGGAAAGTGGCTACTTTTTTTTTTTTCTGGGTTAGGCCCAAGTTTCCAGCACTGGAAATAATCATCCATTGTGCTAAGATCACAGGTCGAAAGGCAGCTGATGGTTTGGAGGCTTGTGTGCTGAGCAGCTTGGGCAATGTCATCTGCATACACTAATTTTCTCAACTTGGTCATTCATGTGTCCATGGTGTACAAGTTAAAAAAAAATATAGGGATCAGGACAGAACTCTGAAAGATGCTCAAGTTAAGAATCCTTGATCTGCGGATCTGACCATTCAGGCATACCTTAAGGGGCCGGATCCTGGTCATCACCACCAAGAGAGGATAGTTCACAGGCAGTGAATCATGTGGGAGATCTTGAAGAGGAGACCCTGTTTCCAAATAGTGTCATGTGCTGAGGGCAATCAACAAGGGCAATCCCTGTCTTCAGCATATTTTGGAATCCTGCCTCATTGTGACTGCTGAGTAAAGCTACTTGGTCATAGTATTTCCTCTTTGCACCACTGGGAGGATGTCTTTGACTATGTCAGGCAGATAAAGGAGCAGTGCCTGTTCCATGAGCTTCCAAGAAGAGAGATGGGTTGGCAGATGACTGCATCCTTTACGACTTTCCCAGGCTTCACTAGTGCAACCACTGTTGACAGTTTCCTGCTTGTTGGCACTTCTCTAGTTCTATGCATGGCAGTAAAAAGTACCACCAGTCATTCTCATCCTCATCTCCCCAGGTTATTAAGAAACTCTGGAGGAATGTCATCAACCTCTGCAACTTTCTGGCTTTTAGTTTCTGATAGACTATGAGAGGAGAATGGAGATTCTTCTGGGTGTTTGATGAAGGTTTCTGTGGAACTCTTGCTGGTCCTCCTGGCATGTAATCTTGTCTGTTGGCATCTTGTTGTTAGAAGGAAAATGAGAGATGCAGTCACCTTTGCCAGATGTGGCATTACTGACTGGGATCCTCCAAGTTGCCACAAAAAAGCCCATGCCTTGAAGCTTGAATGGGAGAAATCAAGGCTTTCAAGATGCTCTTTTACCTTTCCAGGAACATTGAGTGCAAAGACTCAAGCAGTGCAATGGATTTATCTGAGTTGCTGCTCCTTTCATATTCGCTCAAGAGGGACTTGGATTCTTTTGTCCAGAAAAACAAGCAAGGAGTCCTGTGGCACTTAAAGACTAACAAATTTATTTATCGCATGAGCTTTAGTGGGAGAAAATTCCACCTCATCAGGTGCTTTGAAGATGGGGGAAACTTACTGAGTGGGAGGAAATAAATGGAGGGAAGTGTAAGTCATGGGAACAGGTGACACTGTAACAGTAAATCAAAGCAGTTGTAAAGATTCAAATGCTGGGGAACAGCATATAGAGGCAAAAGAGGTCAAATCACCTGTTGTAATCAGAAAAAAAAAAATCTGAAGTCCTTATTAAGCCCTGAAGCAATGCAGTGCTCAAACAGGTGAACTCCAGATCAAGGCTTCAAAGAAGAACTGCAGAGCTCAAGTTTATTTGCAAATTTGACTGCATTGCTGGATTTAAGCAGTGGGAAACAGCATATAGAGGAGGGTGAAGTCAAGTCACCTGTTGTAATGGGAAAAGAATCCATAGTCATGATTAAATCCTGCTTAACAACTGCTTTGATGTGCTGTTAAAGGATGACAGTGATCCAGTGACTTAGACTTTCCTGCATTTATTTTCCTCCCATTCTGTAATTTCCCACATCTTCAAAGTATCGGACAAAGTGGGATTTTTCTCCCACAAAAGCTCATGTGATAAATAAATGCATTAATCTTTAAGTGCCACAGGATTCCTTGCTTGTTTTGCTGAACTAGACTAACATGGCTATCCCTTTGGATTTTGACCATAAGGTGGTGAAAACCATGTGGCAATCCCCTGGGATGTACTTCTTGACAGTTGATTTTTTTTTTTCTGGAATGTTTTACAAACAGTTGACATTTCTAATTATTGGTTTGAATCATGCGTTAGGACCCATCGTTTTTGTTTCTGAGTGCAGGCGGGTCAGGCTGCCTTGCAAAAATTCCAATGTAGCTTTGGTGCCAACTGTAAAAGAAGCAGTTCCAGGGCAATAATTGGGCAATGTTGACTATGCAGGATGTAACTCGGGATGGTTTTCATTACAGCCAATGGGGTACCTCTGCTGTTATTGGTCACAAAATGCAGGTCAAGGTTTTGATCTTCTGTCCACCTTGCAGACCTAGAAGGTGTAGATTCCTTCAGATCATAGAGCAGGTGGAAACCTATAATGCCTGGCCCATTCTATGGTCTGTTGCCTGCGATTTCATTTACACAGTATCCCCAGGCTTCATGATGGCTGTTAAAGTTGCCTATGTAAATGACTGGGTGAGGAGTGAAGGTAGGATGGGATCGGGCCACATGTTAGGTGGATTGTGCTTGTTTACTATAATGACATCTCTGATTGATTGTGCTGATATTTCTTCTGCTGGTTGATGATTCTTCCAAATCTTTCTAGTCTGTTCTGCTAGCAGCCCCTAAAACTTCTGCGGTTCACTTGTGTTTTGTTTTTAGTTGCTGAATAAAATTAGGAAATATAGCATTGGCGCTGGTCTTAAAATTTCTATTCAGCAAAAAATTCTGATGTTTCTTTCTGTTCAGAACACTTTTTTTATGTTGGAATTTCAGAAAAAAACAAAAAGCCCCCCAAATTGTTTGTTTCAATTATTTGAAACATTTGATTTTGACTTTTTAATATTTTTTAAAAATTTATAAATTGATAATTGGTTTTGAAACTGATATTCTAATTGGTGCTTGGTAGTAAATGGTTGGGTAACTGGTTTTGTAATTGATATAAAGACAAACATGAGATATAACTTAATATTTTGTTACAATACAGATAAAATCAAATACTTTTCATTTTAAAATTTATCATATTGATATGAAAAATGGAAAAATTCAATTTGGAAGCATTTTTTAAACAAAATTTTGTCAAAATGGACACATTCCTACAGAACAGTTAGATTACAAATTGGCATTTTCTTATGGGAAAAAGCATTCATCTGCAAAATTGCTGACTGGATTTAATAGCTACATTTACCTAGATTCCCAGTTGGTATGGCAATGGGTGTGGCATATAGATCTGATTCATAGCCTAATCAGTGGACAGACTCCCATTCACTTCAATAGATTTTGGTACTGACCCTAAATTCTTAGTTAGTTCCCAAAATTATTGTGTAACTATACTTTTTGTATGTTTTAAAGGGACTTTGTCAATGTTGGCAGGTCCATAAAAATAATTAATAAAATCTACTCTCAGCCATGCCAAATTTGTGGATGGGTTGCTTACCTCAGTCTGAGATTTGAACATAATTGCGTGTTCTTGTGCAACGTGAACTGATAATTATTTCACTATAATGCCAAGGGCTGTGGCAGAATAAAGTGAAAGTGTGTGGGTTTGGAAGAATTTTAAGTGAATGTGGTATACTTTGTTTAGGACTAAAATTTATGTTTTGGAAAGAATGCTTTATAAAGCTTAATTGGAATAGAAAAATTTACAATGATTTATTATTTCAGTAAAAACATTTATGGGAGTCACCAGAAGGAGCTGTCAGAGATAAACAGAAGTCGTCAGACTAGCTGGACGTATAATAGCTAGTTCCTGTAGAAATATGTGGTGTCAGTTGTGGTGTAGTTTTCTTTGGCAGTTCTTCCACAACCCCTTGACAGGAATAATTTCTTGGGTACAGAGCTACTTGGTGCATAGGTTATCCATAGAAGCAAACTAAAGTAACAGTGTTATAGATTTCTTTTCTAGTGTTACACTGACATCATTGAGAGCCTAATCCAAAGCCCACTGAAGTCAGTGAAAATAATTTTGATGAGTACAGTGGGATTTGGGTAAGGTCCTATGTGAATGCCAGTAGGATTCTATTCCTTAGAGCCCTGCGTATCTGTGGATATACACATCCACAGACCATGTTTGTGGATTGGCTCTTGATACAAATTTTGTATCCCTGCAGAGTTCTTTCGGGTATTTTAGTAAATGGGACTTCGGCTTCTAAGTCACTGAAGCACACCTGAAAATCCTACACTAAGACTTATCTTTCTGCTTTGTGATGTGATGCTTGCATTGGCTGTTTCATATTGTAAAGGCATATTAACTTCCAGTCTTGCATCATGACGTAAGTTTCTTTCAGCATTACTGCTTCCTAGGTTTCTCCTTGAGGTATAAGTTCTTCATTATGTTATGAATGGTGGAACACTAACTCATGCTAAAGCACAAAGAACATGCAAACCAGTCTTTTCACCAAATGTAAATTATTCTGAGAGAGGATCAGTTTTGATTTCTGAAATGGCAGTTCCATGATAAGTACCGTTGTACACTACCGCAAGTAACTTCTTTTCAGCCAGTGTGTCTGTCTGTCTTTTGGTAACTAACCTTTGTTTCCTGTCTTGAAGCCCATTTTCAGTTGACTGAGATGTATTTTCCTTCCATCCCCCCACTTTTTTGAGGCAAATAATGCATCTGTAATATGAGCATATTATGTGGAAGCTTGTCAAATGATTTCCAGAAATGCTGTCCACATTATCCCATTTACATGTACCCTGGCAGACATCCCCTACAAGATTCCAGCTGACTGGAGTTGGGCTACTTTTCCTAAAACCTGGTTGGCCATCATTAATCAAGCTGTTCAAATAGCTTGCTTTTTAAAATTAAATTAAACAAACATGTCTGTAATTTCCTGGTATGTCCCCAGGCCTTTCTGGAAACAAACGTATGATTTTTGGGCTTGCCCCTCCTCCCACTACATTGTTCATGCTTTCTGTGAAACCAACGTTTTTCAGAAAGGTACAGCTAATAGTGCCCTGGCAGTTACACAAAATGAATCACATCCTGCAGATACTGAGCATGTCAAGAAACAATTTGTCAGTGGTTGAGGGTGCTCAGTGCCTTTGTTTGCATGCACACTCTGTTATAACAGTTTTGGTGGTACACTATGGAGCAAATTCTACCCTTGTTGATTCTGGGATATTCAAAGCTGATGGAGTTACTCTGAATTAACACTGGTGTCAATGATGGCAGAATGTTACCTAAGGGTCTCAAATCTGTTTTAATATTGCATGAAGCCAGTTGCCTTGACAAAACTGGTAACTTATAGTTTTTCTAGTAGTATGTGAATTCGTGTGTCTGTGTTGCTTTCTGATGTTTCCCTCTCTACCCTGCATTGTTTGGAGTGATATAAGAATTGCAGCCTGTTTTCAATAGTTAGAGCCATTTCCTGTATCATGTGCATGGTACTACTGCTGAATCTGGGGTGTGCTAAGATGTGTGGTGTTGTACTATGTAGCATAGTGCTATAATGGCATTGTCAATTTTTTCTAAACACTACAGGCCAAATTTATCCCTCATGTTGGTTTGTGGGGTTCCATTGCAGTTGAATTTGACCCATTGTTTTTGTATTCCTCAACAAATCCTTTGAGAGTTAAGTTTTGTTCATGGGACTTTTTCATCATCATCTCGGTTTGCTCCTGTTTAGAGTTTTGCTTTTAGATATAGTTTCCCAAAAATTCAGAGTGTAACTAGTCCAAAACCATTACCTATTTTTGGCTGGTTCTGCGCCACATGTCAACCCGAGGTTGCTTAAAAAATGATCTTGTGTTTTGCCTCAGTAAACTTCTTGAGAAATCTTGGCCCAAGATTTTCAAAAATAACTCGTGATTTTTGGGGACTCCATCTTTGTTTACACCAATTGAAAGCCCTTAGAAGTATCTGACAGAGGGTGCATAGCACGTTCTTGTAATAAGGATCCTTTTAAAATGTCGAAAGTGAAACCCTCCAAATTTTCAGACACCCCAGAGTTACTCATTCAAAAATCTTGATCTGTAGGATCTCTCAAATTATAAACTTTGTATATAATGTGGTAGCTCTTTCAAAGAGTAGGGATGTATAGGTATTTAGTCCTGTTTTAGAGATTTAGATTCTGTAAAGTTTTTGCAGGACCACAAAGAGAAAATCACAAGGTGCAATAGTTCATATGAAAGAAAAGGGTTTTGTTTTGTTTTTTGTTTGTTTTTTTTTTCAGATGAGTCCAGTAGATGGTTGGCAGGGGAAACGTTAGTCTAATATTGTTCACTTTGTAGATGATACAAAGTACCAATACCTGTATTTAATTCTCTAAGGGTATATATTAGAGCTGGGGTGTGCAAACATTTTGGCTTGAAGGCCACATTTGAGTCTAGGTGGCTCATAGTTCACTTGCTGGTCATTTAAATGAGACAGAGAGAGGGCGAATGAAAACCTGAGGTCAGATTATGCTATACTTCTTACCTAAAGGTGTGTGATTAAAACATTCAATAATAATGCTTTCAATTGTGGGTTTTTTTTTTGTTTTTGTTTTTTAAAATTCTCATCAGGACCAGATGCTCCATTGTACTTCAAAGGAATTTTAGTTTAAAAGAAAGGGTGAATGCTATACACTGCATTTGCTCCTCTTTTGTTCTCGCCCACAGTACAAATGGCAGAATCATAGAATTTAGGTTATGTCTACACTGGTGCACATACTTGAATGTGTCCCATGTACATACTCATGCATACTTTCCATACCTGCACCCCGATGTCTACATTATGCTGCTGTGTACATGGGTATAGCATTGTATACTTATGCATACCTGTCTCCATGCTGCTGCCACAATTATGCAATATTAAGATTCCCATTATAGGGATGATAATCCAGGATTCTGTACAGAGAGGGAGATAACTGAGGAACTGCTTTGTTGTATTTTTCTGGCCTCTCACATTTGCCAATGGCAGTTTCTGATCAATGTTCACTCTGTTATTCCTGAAAACTGGGGTGAAAGAGATGGAGCAATGGGATGATGATTTGGGTCTGCTCCTGCTCCTTATTGCAGGACAGATGTTTATGCATTGGACTAGGCAATTGGCTGGATTTGGATGAAATTTTGACTGAACTTTTGACATTGAAGATGACTGAACTTGAGGATCAATGACCATTCATTCAGCTTGCATGGGGTAGGTAAGTGAATTCCAGTATTTCACATTATGTCCTGGTTTTGATCATCACTTCAGATGAAGGACAATCAACATCATGTGATGGGATCACATCATTCTGGAAACCTGGGATGGCTTGCAATGACTTCAGAAATTCTGAATAAGAAAATAGACTTTCAAGGATCTGTGTGAGGAGCCTGGACTGAACCTCCTGCACCAGAATGCTCAATTAAGGGAAGACATGCTAGTATTGAGGTGAGCTGCTGTTGCCCCGTGAAAGCTGGCAACACCAGGCAGTTATCGGTCCACTGCAAACCATTCTGAGGTTAAAAACAATCCACTGTCAGGATTTTGGCTTTGCAGGTTTTTGAGACACTTGACTCTGTCAACACACAGATGGTTTGCCTTAAGAAACATTTCAGCTGGAGTTGAGAGGATGGGACTCCTGAACTGTGCAGGGGCTACTGATGGCACCCGGATTCCATACTAGGGACAAGTAAGTATGTGCATAAAAAATGTAACTATTCAATTGTTCTGCAAGGGTTTGTGGCCTACAGAGGCAGATTCATGAATACAAACATTGGAAGCATTTGAAAGTTTCATGGCGCCAGGTTCTGAGAATATCTGGATTATATGCGAAGGGTAAAGAATGCAATTATTTCCTAGAAACTTTGTTTCTGTACAGTGAGTCTGGCCAACTGTTAGGCTCATGAAACTATACCCTGACAATGACCCTGGAAAAGGGGAATTCAATTACAAACTCAGTATCTGCCATGCATTCATCGAGTACTCATTTGGTAGGTAGAAATCTCATTGGTGCTGTCTTCATGCCTGCCTCGAAGCAAAAGTGGCAGATGTTCTTCATATAATTGTTGCCTGTTGTGTAATATATAATGTTTGTGAAAGTGAAGAGGAGTGCCTCCTTTCTGAGGTGGGCTCATGGCAAGTCTGGTTAACAAATTCTGTTCAGAGACCTGGATCCCACCTTTGTATCCACTGGTCCTAGTTCCCAGTGGCCAAGAGAAATCAAGGATGCTGTATGTGTGCATACCTTGGCACAGCAGGGAGACCTAAATGACATCTGCATGTGCCAAGGGACATCTTCACATTCTGTAGCCAGTGATCCCTTGGAATTCGAGGGTGATTGTCTTTCGTAAAATTATAGCTGGTTACCATTGGTTGTTCCACAGGTGACGGATGAGACCAATCTGGAATCTTGTTAAAGTTGGGGCAGATGTTCCCCCAAAGAAGGTATGGATCTGGATGGCTGAGTCAGGTTGAGATTCTTTCTTCCCTCCTTTCCCATTAGTTGTTGTTAGTTGTTTGTTCCTGTGGCATTGCACGTGCTAAAGACAAATACAACAGGACCCCTTCATTGGGTTGTCACCTTGGATTGAGTTTATGCTGTGATGGAGGTAGCTGAGTTGTAAGGCCGACATTTTGCACCGTTGTTGTCTTCACTATTTAGGCTTGTTTATAAACCTTTGTCATCATGAGCATTCAGTCTCTCTTCAATCTCTTTTCAGTCACTCAAGCTCTGTCTCTCATTTTCTTGACTTTACCAATATGTAGATGAGGAGTGGGAGAGAGAAGCAGCCATTCTCCTTTTTTAAATCATTCGTTGTCTGCAGGATTAATTGTGTTTAGTAGCTATTGCATCACTAATCCCTGCTACTATTAAACTGGTCAAGATTTTGAGGAAGGAGGGCTGTTTTTGCCACAGAGTAGAGGCAAATGCTGTCATTGGCTGTATTGTTCCTGGAGCAGTTTTCATTTTCTGCAAGTGAACAAAGTCACAGAGGTGTTCGTCTATCCCCTTGCTCTGCTATAAAGTTCTGCTGTGTGAAAAACTAGTTGTGGTTTTTATAAGCACAAGGGTGGATATGGGACAGATAGAAAAGTGTTTGCAGTATCATTGCACCAGTTATTCACCATTCCATTTCGTGTGCTGTGAACTGTCAGGCCCACTGCTAAACCTGAAAACTTCTTTTGTTCATCTTACTTAGGAAGGACAAGTTAAGGAAATAATAACATTTATTAAGAGAACTAGATGGGATGTGTAACTAATATTTTCAAAATTAAAGGTTAACAAAAAAAACTTTAAAACAATACGGGAATGAATCTGTAAACACTGGCCAAATGTTACTGTCTCTGTGCCCTCCCTTGGGCAAGGAGGGAATGGTGGGGTAAAATCACTCATGGGGAAAACCAAGGACATCTCTTGCATGGGAATTAGTTGGGTGGGACTACTTCAGACTCCTCATTGCCTTCCTGGATGCTCAGGGAGGGTTCCCTGCTAGGGTTTCTGATACTGGTATAAGGAGAGGTCCTGAGACTCCTGCAGGCTTCATGATCTCCTCCTGGTCATACAGGAGGGGATCCTCAAGTTCAGCAGCATTCTGGGTAGCAGCCAGAGGAGAAGCAGGTGGTGGTGGTGACTCTTGGACAAGTTTGGCGGTCCTCGCAGAAGGCAGAGCCTGAACTCATTTAGCTATCTGTTTAGTGTCCCCCTCAACTAGGGAATGCTTCCATTCCCTTTGGGGTACTCATTGACGAACCTCTCCCTGCTGAAGCACTCCTATGCTCTGAGGAACTCTAGCTGCTCCTGTCTTCTACTGCTCATTCTTATTAAAACTCTTCCAGGGTTGTCCTCTATCTATTTCTGCTGTCTCTGTTGTTTTGCTCCTGCCCTTCTGCTGCAGTAGTTTTCCTCTTGTGAGCTGAAGGTCCATGCCATAAATTTTCTGTAGAAGAACACAATTTTGATATTTTCCATCACTCTTGGAATTTGACTCTTACACTATCCTCAGTTCTCACACTTTTGAAACTCATTAGGAAAAAATAGGGGGTCACTAATGATAAGAAAAACGTACTGTTTTAAAAAAAATTAAAATGCTGTTCAGTTTCAAGCCCCTGCTTAAGCTGACTTAACTCTCACCCTTAAAGTCAACTTAACAAAATGTGGTCATTAAAATTGACTTAATGAAGTCGACTTAATGCAGGAGAGTCATTTAAGTAAACCTCATAAAGTTGAATTAAGCTGGGAACCCATTTAAAGTCGACTTTAAATGGGTCCCCGGGCTTAAGTCAACTTTATAAAGTTGATGTAAACAAATGGGGACTCTCTAAGTTGATCTTATTAAGTTGACTTAACCTGAGTCCTCTAGTGTAGACATAGCCAAGGAATGTAGTGTCAGGAGTGTCAGAAGTTCTTTCCAGGAGCTGTTACCAGTTTGCAATTTCATCTCTTAAAAAGGAGAACATGGATATTTTCAAGGTACTGGAATGGAAAAGAGAGGTGTTTGTTGCAGTTTCATATTAATCACTGTTTTGCTTATATGTTTTGGCAGATATGTTTTGTCTTTCATTGTTATGATGCATTTTAAATTAAAAGAAACATTGAAGCATTCTGTTAAATTAATAGAATGTTTCCATATCTTTCTAAAAGGTAAACTTTTTCTTGTTCCCTTCAGGAATGAGTTTGTTTGCTGAGTAATTGAGTTCTTCCAGTGACATCAGTCAGTCTTCAAACAGGTCTCTATAGAAGATGTGGGAAATTATGGAAGGGTAGCTGCTCGCTCTATAGTTAGTGAGAAGGTAGAATAGGAGAATTCTAGTTCCTGATGAACCCAGGAAGTGAGATGTGAATAAAAACATTAACTTCTGATCATCTATGTGGCTTAATTTGAGTTCTTGGATGAAAATTTGATTTGGTTCTTATTTTATCTGTACTAGTCTGTTTGCTCCTCTCTAAAATATGATAACTAATTTGCTTAATTCATAATTCTTTCTGAAGGAATCTATCTTGCCTCTGTATAGCCCCTTGTGCTAGGATGACTCTGCTTGCTCCATATCTGTTGCAAAGACAGCAGCAATTTCCCTGGCTTGTACAAATAACTTGTAAGCTCTAATTTTCATATCACTTCACTGCCATTGACATAAACAGCTGATTTTTTTGGTTGAAAATTTGGAAAAAAAATTGCTTTGGGCTGAATCAAAATAACCGACTCACTCCCCAGTTTTTCTTAAAGTGACAAAACAAAAACAAAAAAAAAACAACCCACCACCCTTTGGGATTTCTTTAGTTTTCTATTCAAACTATTTGATGAATTTGCAAATAGCTTCTGTTACACCGAATCTGCATTCTTTTGGACAAAAGCACCCTATTAGTATGTTTGACCTCACTTTGCTAATCTGCTGCTGCACCAAGTAGGGAAACCTGGTTTAACAGTCAGATGGGGTTCTTCTTGGATAAGCCAGTTTCTGTTTGACCCAAAGCTGAGACAGCTGGTAACTGTCACCGTACTTACCCACTCCTGATTTCTATCCCCGACTACAGAGGACGCTAACAGCTTGTCTGTACAACAGTTAAATACCAGTGGCTAGCCTGTGTCAGCTGACTCAGGCTCATGGTGCTTGGGCTGCAGGTCCCTAAAACTGTAGTGTAGTTGTTTAGGCTAGTGCAGTAGTCTGGGCTCTGAGACTCTCGCCTTTGTGGGGGAGCCTGAATATCTACACCACAGTTTTACAGCCCTGCAACCCTGAATCAGCTGACACCGAGCAGCTGTGGGTGTTTAACTGCTGTGTGGACATACCCTTAAGGATCACAGATCAAGCATATTGTACATTGGTAAGCCAGGGCTGGCGGAACAGCAAATAGGAGACTAACCCTAGCTGGTGTTCTTTGCTGAAGCCGTGAGACTGTTTCAAGTTGAAGCAAATAAACCAGAATTGCAGATGGATTATGTTGAACTGAGTTTGTATACATATTTAAGAGAGACAAAACTTCCCCCAGTACACTACTGTGTATTCACACAAATTTTTACACAGGAAATGATCCTATAGTGGTTTTGTAATGTCTTGCAGTTCATGTACTGTAGATTAGATCATTCTGGCAGAGAACAGATATAACATGAGGTGACCACCCTACAGAGTTTGACTATCAAACTGTGAATACTGATGCAGTAGTAACAGAAACAACTCTCTGAGCAATCCATTGGCCAGAATTTGTTCACATAAAATATGTGGCTAACCACTGCCAACAGAGAACAAATTAATAAAACTTAATCTGTTCACGGACAATTCTTGAACACAAGAAGACAGATAAATTTGCAGAGTTAATTGTGAATTCATTTCTGTTCCTGGACAGATTTCAGTTTGGATTACTATTGTATCTTCTGCCCAATTTTTCCCCTACTTTGCTTTCATGTGGATGCAATCTTTTTCATTTGCTGCTGAATTACTTTGTATTGCTGCAACTTGATTCACCATATTCATTGCTGTGGTGGATGTACATAGGCTGTTAGGAAGTGATTCCTCAGTGATTTGTAGATCAGTTGGTATGAGCCATTGGGGGGTCTTTAGTTGAAAGGCAGCATGCAAAATCTCAGTCATTAGCAATCCCCATCATCAAGCTGCCTTGACCCTGCACCCTGCTAATGTCCAGCATGGTAGCTGAGCATTGCCCAGTAGAAAAGTTCTTTAATGTTTTCGTATGCTGCCCACCCATGAGACTTGGGTAGCTCGAATGTAATGTGTGGGCCCGTGCTTATGGAGTCATGTAGAACCCTCTTTCTCTTGTGTCCTAGGTTTGTCACTGTAGGGACTCTGGAGACTAGATAGAACGTTAGGGATCAGAAATGCCCAGCACTGATTTTAATTTAAAGACAAGTCTTTTTTTTTTTTGTGCTATTCAACTTCAGTAGTGCACCTTTAATGACCTTTCACAATGTCTTAGTTTGTACTGTACTAAATAGTGTTTGTCTAATATTTTCACTTACCTTAGTTTTTGATATATATAACAATCATAATTCATTCCACCTTTCTATGGCAGAGATTCTTGATATCTTTTTCTGTATGTTTGTGTCTTTTTGTGTCTTTGCCTGACGTTTTTGGTGCATCCATTGCCATCAGTGAATGGCTATGCAGGGGGAATCCAGTGCCCTAAGGCAGGGGTCTCAAACTCAAATCACCACGAGGGCCACATGAGGACTAGTATGTTAGCCTTAGGGCTGCACCACTGAAACCTCTTCATACAATGATGTTGTAAATACTGGTAATAATAGTGTTGTTGCGGGCCTTAGGAAATAGATTTAAGGGGCGCATGTGGCCCACAGGTCATGTGTTTAAGACCCCTGCCCTAAGGGAATGTACTAATCCATTCCCCATTTCATTGAACAAAGCTAACTTCAGATGCCATTTTCAACATGAGAATTATTGGAATTAATTTGCTGCATCTCTTTCTGAATTACTTCCTATAGTTTCTCACAAGTTTTCTAAAGCACTGTGATTCAGGGCTATTTGTTCCAATTCATCTTGCATTCCCATAAATTAAGTTCTTTTAAAGCAGCTTACTTGGGTGGGATCCATGAAGGGGCTTAAGTATTGTGATGCTGAGTTTCACAGTGCCTAACTTATGGGTACCTAGAAAATCACAGAAACAAGACTGTGAGATGTATAAAGCTTGTGTTAGGGACCTAAGCCTGTGTAGAGTGAATAGAGAGAGAGGTGCTTTAGAATGCAATCCACAAAAGATGGCATTGAAGCTACCTATTAGGAGATGCTAAGAAGAGGGGTATGTGCTAAATCCTTCCTGCCAGAAATAGGTGCCTAAGTGGGCTGTGAGGAGATGCCTATATTTGCTACTGATCCATCAAAAAGAAGAAGGTGGGTGCTCAGCAGCCTGAGTCATGTGTAGGCAAAGCCATTCATCAGTTTTCTCTGATAGTTCTCCTGCTTTTGTAAAGGTTTGCCCCTGTCAGGTAGCAGATGTAGTTTTGTCCGGTATTATTGTAGAACAGGGCTCTCCAAACTATGGTCCACCAGTGGGTGGATGGGTTGGGGACGAGGCTGGGGAATCAGTGGGCAGGTGGGTGGGGCATCTGGCCCCCTAGTAATTAAGTAGAAGTAGATTTGGCCCTCAGGTAAAAAAGTTTGCAGACCTCTGTTGTAGAGGATGCTATTTTGCACCATGTGCTGCTCCACCACCTTAGCTTGATCTTGGGTGCACAGCGCAGGCAATGTCCCACTGGCAGGGGCGGGCTGGCATCATTCCAAAAGTGCCAGAATGCCTAGTATTTTGGGAATGCAGCAATGGCCACCTTAGTCAAGGGTAAGGCCTGAAATAAACCAGCAGAGAAGAGTCTGCCCAGTGGTTTTAGTGGAGGAGGAGTCTGCCCAGTGCACTTTTTGCTCAGTGGTCTTTAGCCTACTCACCTGTGATTGGGGGAAATGCCTGGTTCAAGTCGCCTTCCCCAACATATTAAGGAGAGAGGATTTAGCTAGAAAGTACCACCTCTCAGGTGGGTGCCCTGTAGAGTGATTCCAACTCTTTCAGGGGCCCTATTAATATTTCACTAAGTGGCAGATCAGTAGGAAAAACTGAGGGGACCCCACATTTCACCTCAGTCCTAGCTGATCCCTGTTCAAATCCCTTTTCCCATTCAAGAGAAAGGGTGTCTTGAACCTGGGGTGTTTCTTGCATCCCAGGTGAGTAGCCAGTCCATTAGGCTAAGAAGTATAAAGAAAGGCCTGCTCTTCAACTGTTCCCTGTGATCATTTCTGTAGACCTAATCCCAGGGACAGTAGCAAGGGCATGCCTACCAGATCAGGCTTCCACTTGTGTGTGGCACTAATTCAGCTATTTCTTGGGGTGGGAGTGGGGCAAACTTTCAAATCACATTGAAATCTACAATAAAAATCAATTTAGCCAAGTTGTGCCCTTGCCAGCAGCCATAGGACACACCATCTCTGTAAAGATATTAGGAGACACCTCACCCCCTGAAACTTCCATAAAAGCAGTGAGATACCGAATGGTGCAGGCACTCTGTTGTGATAGTCTGGGAGTGGGGAAGCATCTAATGGCAAATTATTTATTTGAATAGGGGAGCGGAAAATGAGGGTAACCCTGGTCTGTGCCCCATTTTTAAAAGCATAGCCTTGAAGTCTAATGTGAGTTTTCAGGGTTGCCGTATGTTAGGTTTTAATTCATGGCATTATTTCTGTCAGGAAATAGATTTTTTCCTAAAATTGGAAATAAAAATCGCTACTTTATCAAAGGCCTTTTGTGATATCGTGTGACGAGGCTATGTTTGGAAAAACAACACCTAAATTGTACATTTGATTACATTAATTCATTATATTAAAGAACTGGTATCTAATTCTAGCCATTTTAATTCTGTCTACCGCACTCAATTTTAGATGCAGTCAATTTAAAATTAATAAACTGTATTAAGCTGAGGGCACAGCTGTGGTCTGTTTGTTGGGGGGAAAAAAGGACATAAAGGTTATGGCAAAACACACAGTGTAGTGAGCTGTTTGTCTGCCTTCACTTGAGAATGTTTAACTGTCACTGATTTTAGAGGTTTAAGGAATGACAGACTGGAAGATTAAATTATACAATGCTTTCAAACCTCTCTGTATAAATTGTATACAAATAATGTCAAAGCTCATAGAAGGCTGTAAGACTAAAACTTCATACTGTGCTGTGTGCATTATCGCTAACTTGCAGTTTCTCTCTGAGCACACCTGTAATAGCAACTTTTCTATACCACAGTCCTTCCCCCCCCCACCACCTTGACCCCATTCTGGTGTCCTTCCCATCAAAGCCAAAATTTAGCTGGCATCCTCTCTTGTTTAGGGACTGTGGGACAGGCAGGGATGTTGTGATCCATGACTGTTCTTGACTTCCTATGATTCATAACCTTCAGACTGACACCTGCACAACTTAGGTTATATTTGAACATTTAGGATTTTTTATATTAATCTGGAAACCATTCTTAGCTTCATTCTGACTGTGATGTAGCAACTTGGGGATGGGGGGGTATTTGTTTATGATACCTGTTCAGCAAACCATTTAATCACGTGTCTAAATTTTTGCCACTATACAAACAACTTCTGCAGTCATTTTGCATCTGTTCTGTCCACACCTCCAACTTTACAGGGTCAGGCCTGCTGTAGGTGTAGACTACCAAATACTGAGATCTGTCACAGATAATCTTGATAATCCTACTTGTTTGATGGTGCAAGGGACTTTTGTTTGTTTTTTTAAAAAACATTTACCACACTCTCCACTTGCATTCCTGAAGCAATAAAAATGAATTTATAAAAACATATAAATCATTTGAATATTTTAAGTATAATAAAAGCTCCCTCATTACAAAACCATAGAGCTGCTTTTTTTTTTTTTCCAGGAAAAGCCTGCGTAAATAGCTAGGTCTTGTAGGTCAACAAAGATGTGCTCTTTTGAAATAAGGTGGGGGAAAACAAATCTCAGAGCTGAGGGAACTCCAGTGAAAATTTGCTGCCTAGAATCTCATTCCCAAGCACAGAAATCTATGCAGGAGGTTTATATATCATACTTGATCTTAAATCTGATTGAAGTAGAAACTGAGAAGTGAAACTAATTTAATTTGACTTTTGTGAGGATTAGGAGATAAATCTGGAGTTACTCTGGTGGTTTGGTAGTAAGAAAATAATGGTGAAAACCCCCCCCACCTCAAAGCATTTTTTATAATGGGCAAACTCCTTCCCCTCCTCCTTTCTCTTCATCGCCCTCTGTTACCTCATTTGGTTAAAGATACTGTGCTAGAACTTCTACAAGAAAATAGATTTAACTATATGTCTGTGGTGAAGGCTCATGTAATTCATTATTCTGTTTTTGATTGTGGTCACTGATGAACACTTCAAAGATAACATTACTTTTCTTTGCACAATGCTCTTATTTGGGATTAGGTAGGCCTATTTCTTCTAGATCCAACCTGATTATTCTTATGGTTCAGGGAATAATTTAAGGTAGTTCTTGGGCTGGGTTTTTGCAAAACTGTTCTGAGAAACAGTCTGTGGGGTTTTCTTTGTTCTTTTTTTGTGTATGTGAAATCTAGCAAAATTAATTGGTTTTGCTTTCATGTGCAAAACATTTTCGTGTAGTTCTAGTCTAAGTAAGGAGGAATTTACAATTATCCCAGCTAAACTGATACTCTCAGCTACTTTTCTATATGCCAAAGCAGTTCTCTAGCAGGCTAGTGTATGCCTTAGCTCAGCTGGAAATGAATTTAACCAGACTTCTAAAGAAACAGTCATATGATAAGTGTGGAAATGAGTGTTGAACACTATGTCCTTAGTAAAGGGTACTTCACCTGGTGTAATAATGAAACTCTGGACTACGTGATGAGTATATGCATCTTATATTAAAAAGGAAGAGAAAGATCTTTAGAAACTACCCAGCTGGAAAAACTGGCAGCTGTGATAAGCTACTGGGGCTTGGTTTTAAAAACTATGCTTCCTCAGCAGGGGAAGCTGCTGAAGGAATGCAAGCTGCATCTGTGTGTCTAATTCAGCCTAAAGGTGCCTGATTCAGAGCCATACTAGGGGGAAGAAAAAAGTGGGGCAATTAACTGCTTGCCTTGAATTAAAGGATTCTATGGTCCTGTCAGAGACTTCAACCACAGCAAGGCTGGTTCTGCTCTTGATAATTTGATTTGCACAATTAGACTCCATAAAAGGAAGTTTAGCGTGTGTTTTGTTTTTATTTCATTTGGTCCCTGCATTGACGGACGCCCCCAGGACTATATTATTTTCCCAAGGCTGAGATAAGAACATTTGCTACCTTTTTGTTTTGGGTTTGATTTAAATGGACTGTATAGTGGGGTAGTTGCTCTTCTACAGTGTTGAAGGACTTAAAGAGCTAAGGAAGGGCATAGCCGATGGAGGCAGGAGTATGCAGGGCCAGTCAGGGACCAGGAACCTGTATGAGAGGAAGGCTGCAGACTGTGCTCTGGGCAGTTTGCCCCTGTCCTTCGTGGAGGAAGGGTGTGCTGTTGGCTTGGCTGGAGGAAACAGGACTGGGGACAGCTCATTGAGGACTGCAGGGTTCAGTGGGAATGCAGTTCTGACAGAAGGGCGAGAGGTACCTGGGGAGGTGTGGATGTGGCCCAGGGATCTGGTGAACTTTGTGCCCAACTGTAGAGTGTAGGGGGGATCGAGGTGACCCTCAGGGAGTGAACACAAGGTCCTGGGACCAAAGTCCGGAGAAATGGGTTAGCTGGGTTCCTCCTGCCTCCCCAAAGCAGGACTGGCAACGGCCACTGACTCAGAGTGGATCAGCCTAAATTGGACCTTCCCCCAGAAGTGGGGGTTGAGGAATTGAAAGGACTCAGCCGGAGGACTGAGGTCCTGAAAGGACTAGAGACCTTGGGAGAGACAAAGCACAGACCATCAGATGGGTGGCCACTTGCACAAGTCCCTTATTCAAACATCAGGAGCCACTTGTTGGTGAGTCACATGCAGCAACCCATCTACAAATTGCATCCCCACTTCTCCCTCAGTGAGACAAGCACACTTGTTACAACTAGGGAGAGTGTCTGTGCCTTTCCTCCACTGCATCCATCTCTGCCCCTCTACTTCCTTCCTCCCATTTTACTCAGCGCTTTCGTGTTCTTCCCCTGGTGTGATCTTAATATATTAATTGTAATCTGTCACTAATATTTACCAATATGACTGAAGTGCCAACAGTGCTTGCAATGTTGTATAACACAGAGAAGTTATTGGTCCTGCATCATGGAGCATACATCTAAATGTATGGACTACCTGAGGGGTGGGCAAAGTTTGTTTTTTTTTTTTTTTGGCTTGAGAGAGACATTCCAGGGAGGGCCAGCGCTCAAAGAGTCGGCTCTAGGGCCACAGGATGTGGTTCTGCCCTCCCATCTCAGCCAGCAGAGGAGTTGCAACAGGGGAGCAGCCACTATAGGCCAACAAGGGCACAGCTCAGTCAGTCCCACCTCCCCTGCCACAGGAGAAAGAGGGTGGAGAAGGGAGGGAGGGGGAGCAGCCATGGCGCTTTGGCTGCAGCACTGTGGCCCTTGTTGGAATCTAGCAGCTGTGTTCTGCGCTGTTGACCCAGTGCAGCTAGCAGGCCAGAGGAAGGGTGCTTGTGGATCATATCCAGCTCACAGGCCCACCTCTGGACTACATAGAATGCAATGGGAGCTCCAAAAGTAGTTTTTGTCATAGAAGCTTTTATTTATTTTTAAACATCACATGAGGTTGATATTTTTACTGATGAATGAGAATCTGTGCACTTTGTGGATGAGCACAGTACTAGTGTTAAGAAAAAGAACAAATATTTGGCTGACAAATTGGGGTAAAGTTTAATGGCCTTGTTTCTTCACTGGCTTGCAACTTTTGTGTGATCATTTGCTCCTGTGAAAAATGGGTATTTAATGCTACCCACTTTGAACAGGAGTGAAAAATGACTCAGGGTGCAGCATAGTGGTGAATCAGGTCCAGTCTGAGGGCCCTGCTGTCTTATTTTCTCGCTCTCATTTATTTAGAAGAAGCAGTCTCTCTTTTTTCCTGCTAGCATGCCTACCTGCACTTTTTTTTTTTAATAATAAGCAGCAATAGGCTTTAAAATACTTTGGGGATGGAGATGAGGAAAAAATATTCAGACATGGGCTTGGGGCATAGAAATATGAATCCCACTGAAAGTAAATAGGTCCTGTGCTCCTAAGCTACACTGGCATTTTAGAAAATCTCCCCCTTTGCAGACAATCCAGCAACTTCAAAATCTCATTTAATGAAAATACTTTTCACATTCCTGAATATTTTTTACAGCTTGTGGGAATTTATTCCATGTGGAAATTAAATTTGTTGCTTTCTGCATTATTTTTTTGCCTTTGCCAGCTCTTCAAGACATTTCTCCATTTTGCCAAAGTCTTTATTACAATATAAACAAAGTCTTGTTATAGCTGGAGGAAAAACTGTATTGACTTCTATTTTGGGGGGTTAGAGAACTATTTTTCTTCATCTGAGGAGCAGATTTTGTAAGACCCTTCAATTCTCTGCCTCTGGTTCAGTTTATAATTTTATATGGAAAGACTGACAAACTGTGTTCTTTCCCCATGCACATTCATATATATTTTTTCTATTTTTCTTCATTTACTAATAAACTCAGTTGGAATAAGAAAATGTTACTGTATTCCATAAAGCATAGTTAAAACACTGGGGCAAATACTAGCTATGATATTTGTTGTTTATCATTCATTCATTTTTATTACTGTTTTATCTAGAAGCCCCAGTCATGGGCATGGAGCCCATTGTGTTAAGCACTGATCAACTATGGAACAAAAAGTTGATCCCTTGATACTGCCTTCCAGCCAAGGATTTTGCAGTGCTTTGCAGCCACTAATCCAAAAAGCCTTGCAGTATTCCTTGGCGTTAGGAGGCTATTGCTATACCATGTTGCCTCTTAATAAATAATATCATTCAAAGTTAAATAACGTTGTCAAAATCAGGCAGCAGCCAATCATTAGTACACTAGCATGAATCAAAAGCAGAAATCGTGACTTCTAGTCACACATCATAAACACAAGATCACATTCTCTTCCTCAGCTGGTGATTTTGAGCAATTTCACGTTAGAGCATGTTAGTCAAATGTTTGGGGGAATCGAGCATTCCCTTTGGCTCCTAAAATGTGTATTTGTTTACTTAAGTGGTGAAAGTAATGTGCATGTGTTAAATTGGGAATGGGTACCATAATTTCCATGCCCGTGTTTGAAAACTAAGCCTTGTATAACAAATGCCAAACTGCCATAAGATCCTATTAGAACATGGATAAAGAATCATAAATTTAATTGTTTAATCTCTGAATTATTACACAGCTGAGACAAAGTTTCTAGAAAAAAATAGTTATTGTCAGTGTTAATTCCACTGGATTCTCAGTGGCTTTAAAGAGAGTTAGATCAGGGGATGAATTGGATCCTGTATCTTGTAGTTTTGGAGGCTAGAAGGAAAGCAACGTTAATTTGAAGGATATATTGTGTTCAGGTTTCAGTATCTTTACCCAATTAGCTTATAGTGTTTAGCTATGGAAATGATCAATAAGCTATCAACAATTTTGTATACTACCAAACCTAAACTTACCTTGGACAGTATGGAGTTTTATGTGCATATTGAATCCCAAAGCGCTTTTTGTACAATTCTGTTGAAGTGGTTCAACAATGGACAAGAAATGTGATGTTGACCAGAGGTGTTGCTGGCACCTAGCACATGGGCCATGTGCCCTGAGTCTTGGCACTGGTGCCCTGAGTGTCCGGGGCGCCCTCTGCAGCGCCTGTCTCTTCCAGCCCCAGCTGGGCATTGAGGCTGCAAAACCTGCAGCGGCGCCTGCCTCTTCTGTCCCCGAAGCTGGCTGGGGATCTGGGGCCAGGCTGGAGGTGGCAGGAGCCCAATGAATTATTGGGCCCAGGCACTGGAATGTAGCTAAGGGCCATGGCCAAACTTGACATGATGCTCCCTGTCCAGAAACCTATTTGCCAATTACAAAACAGTTTGGATGGGGGGTGGGGGGAGAATAATCAGGGAAATCAGATTTTAACCTAAACTTCTACCCCCATGTATGTGTTTGGCATGAAGTACCTGTGAATAAATCATCAGAAGTGACTGCTTTCCCTACTTGAAGGCCACAAATAACAGAAGCTGCAAATTTTTCTGGATCATTTTGACTGAGTTTTTGTATTAGACATATTTAGTACTATTTGCTAATAATGATAAAAATCATCTCTAAAAACTGCATTATGCCTATGTGGGAAGTGGGCTGTGTACTTGAAGCCTTGCTCCTTGGCACCAAGCACTGGTATTTTCATCTTATTTCTGCATAGCAGTTATCACACAGACCTGTTGTAGAGTAAGAGCAGGAGCAAAAACACTTTAAAAAGTGCAAAGGAAGAGATAGGATTAAGACAAACATTTACGTATCTGAGAAAAATTACCCAGGAAGGACTGGAAATCTGACGACGTTCTATTTACCTAGTGTAATGCTAAAACAGTTTGCAAGTGATACAAAACAGAACACTTTTATATAAATCACTGTGAACATAAGGATCTGTGAAGCTAAACAGCAAACCCTGGAATTATCAGTCTGGCCTAGTGTGGTAGCATTATCTTATTATGCAGCACAATACAGTATTTTGCAGTAAGGATTTTCTAAAACTCCAAATCAAAAAAATAAAATTAAATAAAATATCAGACAGTGAAGAGTATGATGTAAAAATAGAGAGAACTTGTTTGCTTTTTGTATTTCATTGGACTCCCTCCCCCAAATCCCTTTCACCAGAATAAGCCACAAATGGTGGGTAGGGGAGAGAGAAGAGCAAAATAATAGAAGAATCAGAAAGGAGAGGAAAGGTAGTTTGTTTTACTTTTCACATGAATTGACAGAGCCAAAGTAAACCCCCCATCTCCTCCATAGTCCTCAGCTCCGCCTGCTAATATGTGAAAACTACTAACAGCCTTGTCTTCACTACAATTTTACCATGTGTTAGTTAACCTGTCAGCTAAAATAAAGTATTTATTTTATTCTGTTCTTTTTATTCTCTACTTAAGATGCCCCCTAAATGACATTTCATGCTTTGTAAAGCCCCCAAGATGAAGTTTGGGGAAGAAAGAGTATATGATTATCCTTGTTTTTGAGACAAAAAGTTGAGGTACAGGGAGAGTAAAGCCATGTCTACACTAGCTCTTACGTCAGCAAAACTTTTGTCACTCAGACTTAACAAAAAAACAGCAAAGAATCTGCTGTTGGATGAGACATAAGAGCAGAAGAGGGAAGAGTGAATGATGCCAGTGAGTCACAGTAAGTTGGAGGAAGTGCATGAATATTTTCTTTAAAAAAAACACAACTTTTGAGCTAGAGTCTGAAGTGAATGAGGAGCCAATGAACTTGTTTTGAGGAAGGGAGTTGATTTGTTCACGCCACTTGGTGTGGATGAAAATTAAAGAGAGGTCCAGTCCAAAACTGCAGACAGACCCTATAGGTATCATATCTAGATCTAAGTATTGTTTCCAGTTCTCATCTGGGTCATTACCTTTTTGTTCATCGCTCCGCCCATAATCCTTAGGCTTTCTTTTAATTTTATATGCTTTCTCTAAACATGGATTGTAAACTCTTCAGCTCTTCAAAGCGGCTGATGAAGTGGAATTCTCTCCCACAAAAGCTCATGTGATAAATAAATGTGTTAGTATTTAAGTCACACAAGACTCCTTGCTTTTTTTGCTTTACTAGACTAACACGGCTATCCCTTTGGAACTCTGCAGGGTATGTAGTATTTCTTCAGTAAGGGTCTGATCCAAAGCACACCGAAGTCAGTTGAAAGACTCCCCATTGACTGGTTGAATCAAGATGTGTACTGTGAGGTGGCCAGCACACTTTTGATGTTGGATAAATTTAAACTATATATTTCTTATCCTATTTCTAGTTAAAATATGGCTTTTCAGAAAAGCAAAAGAGCAATCATGGGTACTTTTAAAGAAAGCTGGATGTGCTTAATTTCAGTAACAAGTTTATTTTGTTCCCTACAAGTGAATAGCTATGACTCCCAGGCAACAAAAGTCTAATCCTTATTTACGGACATAAGCCTTAGTCCTGCTTAGTGGTCTTATGGCAGATCATTGTTCCTCCATAAATTTAAAAACCTTTTGTTTAAGTAGTAAATAAAAAGGGAAAAGTTGTCCGTGCCCCCAGAGTACTCATTCAGCTGTAAAAGTACAAGTACATTAATTGGTTTGAAAAGGAGAACGTGGCATATTTGAAACAATAGTAGTCAAGTTCAGAATGCGGTTGATTTATTGAAAGTGGCAGCTTCAGATTTCTGAGGCAAACTGCTTCGTGGAGTATTTTAATTGCCCCCCCCCATTTTTTAAATTTCTCAAATGGATTTAAAAACGTAGCTGAATTAGGCTATAACTGATTTAACCAGATGGTGCTTTTTAGAACTAGAGAAATGTTAGACATCTTGGTTTATTGTGCTATTTATTAATGTAATTAGTCATCATTAACTCAGAAACAATAATATAAATTTGGGGCTCAACTTTAGCTACTTTTCAGATGACGTACAGCACTTCCCTCAAAATTACCAGTTATTTTTGAAAATATGGGCTGATGTACATAAGAGAAACCATCTCAAAAGGGAAAAAACGTGTTTTCTCTAGAGGATACTTCTTGGCTTAAGAAATCCAGCTAGCTTCTTTGGCAATATTTTTGGTGTTTATTCACAATGTCATTTACATCAGAAATAGTGATGCTACAAAGGAGGTCAACTTTTCGACAGAGAGAGAGCCAAACCAGACGTCCTTATCTGAACACCCCAATTTTTGGCAAGTCTGGATGCAGACTTTGGAGCTTGGACCCATATCTGGGTCACAAGCACTTATAAGATTCCAGTTTACCCAGAGACTATCTTTGCTGGCTGCTGCAGTGAAAGCACAGTATGAATCATCCATGACGCTAGTTCTGGTTCTTTGTCATGGCCAAAATCATGTCTTTGTTACAGGAAAAACAAAACCAAAACCCGCCAGTCATAATATTAGCTTCTTTAAAGAAGAAGAAAGCCTGGCATGCAATGTTATAACTTAGTTTATTTTCCATTAGGAAAATGTTCAATAGCTGTCACTAACAGCTTGAAGATAGAGGAAAATATATTAGTATAGTTACCTTCCATATAGAATACATTAAGGAGATTTCTACTTAAACAGGATTGCTGCCTGTTTAAGTAGGAATTCTTCCCTACCTATTCCTATACCTAATCTCTTATAAAGCAGTTGTCTAATAATAATAAACGGTTAAGCCAAATGGGAGAGAATACATCTGAGAGCTGAATTCAAAACTGTTAACCAAAAAGAATTATTCATGTGACAGTAGTTTTCCAGAGAACAGAAGACTGCTCGTTATGTTTCCTTGTCACGAAACACCCCTGATGGCAATGCACGTGCACATGGGAGCAGAGTTCAGCTTGCTGTTGGAATCCTAGCTGAGTTCATATTGCTTTAATATTTTTTGGCAATGGAAGTAGATTATGTAATATTGATTGGTGTTGAAATTTCTATTGGAAAAATCATTGCCAAGTGGGTTAAGGAAGATGTATAAAATGTCTGAAGCTTCAGGCTTATAAAGTGGGACTCCTTTATTTCCTCATTAACGCTTTCCTTTTCAGATCATGATCTGGTGCGCGCTCTCTCTCTCTCTGTGTTTACTTTGTAACCTCAGCTTTTTGCACCACAGGAAGTGCAATTTCATTTTTGCTGTCCTATTTGGTTGGTAGTATGCATTATAGGAAATGGTGCTTAGAAATACAACAGGCAAAACGGTTTCAAGTCCATTAACTTGAATGGAGATGGACATTCCCAGAATTTGCTTAAAACAAAACTCAAATAACTACTACTTGATTTAGAGCATGTTTATATTAGTGAACCATTATATAAAGGAGGACGGGTAATTTTAAGGCTATTCATGATATCCAAGCTAAGATAAAGGAGATAATCAGGTCTCAATTTCAATGGCATAGAGTGATCTTTGGTGGTCAGCAAAACCTATTCCGGTATGATGAATCTATGTTATGGGCAATAATCATGTTAGAGGACATTTAGTGGCTGTGGTGTAGTTCCTTTACTGCATATAACATTGTGAATTAACTAACAAGCAGTGTAACGTTTCTGTTCAATGTCAATGGCAGTAGCCAGGGCTGGGTTTCATAATATGTCTAGGGCACTGCAACACCGAAACCCATTGGCAAAGGAGCTCCTGTACTCTTCAGCCAACTTTCATCTGAGACCTGAAAAACTCACTATAGCAAAAGCATCTTACAGTATATTTATCCGTATGGGAATAATGTGTAAGGTATCTCCAGAAATCTCGTAAATTGTCAAGATTCATAATCATCATGAGAGGTATGTGTTGACAATATTTAAGGAAAATGTTTTGATGATATGCTTTCATGAAAGTTTTGGATCCTGGTTACTGAGGAACCAGATGGCACTGAAATAGATTGAACTTGGGATGTGGATGTAAGGGAAATGGAATCTACTTCATTAGGTAGCTAAGGTAACTATTGATAAATGTAGGCTCAGATTTACATTTTATGATTTTGTTTTTTATTGTAGCCTCTTGTTTCTACTTACAATCTTTATTCTTTCTTGTATAAACCCACTTTTGTTTTATTGTAAGTACCCACAAGTGCTGTGTGAGCTACAGGAGTGTTAATTTAAGGAAAAATTGGTAAATTGGGGTACAATGCAAGCTGCAACAAAGCCCTAGTATACGCAGCCTCCTAGCCCTTATGTCATGTTTAATTAAAACCCTGGAAAAAATGATAGCTGAGATTAATTTTATACTTGGAGAGAAACAGACCTAGAGCTCTCTCACATGGTGGATTTAGGAGGGGAAGGTATGGGATGGACCATATTTTAACACTAGGAACAGAAGCACAAAAAAGTCTGAGAACAAAAGAATTTATTATGGTAACTTTTCTGGAGATTGAAAAGCTTATGATGTGACCTGGAGTGAGGGTTTACATTACAAAGTGGCTGCTATGGGTGTAGAAAAGGAATGTACAGGTGGTTAAGGAATTTCTTTTATAAAAGAGCTCTACAGAGTAGGGACAGCCTACTTCAGTATATATACATTTACAAATGGCATTCCACAAAGCAGTGTCATCAGTCCTATCTTATTCAACATCATGATTAATGATCTTCCAAAACAAGATGAATGCAGGAGTAGGCATCATTCTGTTTGTTAATTACTATGCCATTTGGGCCAAAAAGAGAAACTGTGAAATACTTTCTGAAAGAATGAATAAAAATCTAAGGAAGGTGAGAACCTGGGAAACATGAGGCTTTAAATTCTCAGTGACAAGCTGAAGGGAATGATATTCCCCAAAATGAACATTTAAAAAGATTATAAATTATGTCTAGGTGGACAGGAAATAATTATAGTTATAGTCTTCAAATTGTGTGATATTTGATATCAAACTCACTTGGAAGAATTATATTGAAAATATTAGAGATGAATATAAAGACAAAATCAACTTACTAAAAATTACTTCTGGAGCTTTCTGAGATGAAGATCAAGTCATGGTAATGGGACACAGAATGCTAAAACCAATTATTGAGTGTAGGTATCAGGCTTAATTTGAGAAGACTTGACTCAATCCATGCAAGGGTTGTGAATTGCATACAGTGCCTTCCTCACAGTGCTGCTGTCTGGGGAGATAGCTGTGGGAGAAATGCCTTTTAGTTTAAGAATGACCTTTTAGACTTAATCTTTTGGGATAAAGTAACTGAAAACAGTGAAGATGGATACAGTAAGCTAATACATGATGAATGCTAGGAATCTAGTGGCTGAGATATAGGTCAAAAATTCAAAATGCGTCATGAAAGAAGGGTTGAAGTGTAGACAAAGGATTTGAGTGAAGAGAGACTGAAAAGAGATGAAAATTGATAGCTTTGGAAAAATGTATTATAATTAAATTATACCTCCTAAGGCAGATCTTGAATTGTATAATGAAATTTAAAAAGAGCAAATCAATACATTTATGATAAGTGGGAATGCTAGTGTCAAATGTACAATGGCTCCAAAGCTATAAGAACAGGAATATGGGCAAAAGCATTCTGCATTCCTGTGCTCAGAATCAAGAAAGCTGTAAAACTATGAAACTTTGCTGCTGTTTGGATGGTTGAGCTGGTTGGTACAGTGCTGGCATTCGGTCATAGATAGGTACCCAAATGCCATAGTAATCCTGTGACATTTCTTATTGTGATTACTGGCAATTAGAACTGGCACTTCTGATAGCAGAAATTATGTACTTGCGGAAATGTTACTTTTTGACAAAATTGACACTCTTGGGTATAATCATAGTAATGTCGTAGATTGGAGTCCATGTAGAGGCAGTGGGCAATAAGATGGCAAGAAAAGCTATCAAACATGAGCAAGTCAATTTAGAGAGTTCATTATGCAAACTGAAGTTTAAAAATCTAATGAATTAAGAGAGGAATAGGAGGAAATGTGGGCCAAGGAAACAAAGGGGAAAAGATTCTATGAACTATGTGCTGATATATTCCAAAACCCTGAGAGAAGAGGCTTTATGTAGAACTTTAACTAGCCATTGTGGCTTAAAATAGTAATTTCTTCTAAGAAACAAGCAAAGGTGGATTATGTGAGATGTGCATAACAGTTGCTCCATTCCACTCCTGTGGAAGTACAAAGAGTGTATTATCAAAAGAGAGAGATGAAAAATTTGAAGGCCTTAAAGTATCAAAAATTTTCTCTCCAATACCAAGAGTATCAGTAAAATAAAAGCATATTTAAAAAAGCAATATTGAAATTCTTTAATACTGGGAAAGGTGAAGGGCTTTAATACTTGAATTATCTCTGGTGTTCAGTGCAGGTGATCATATGCTGAGCAGGTGAGTCTGCTTCACCACAAAACACAAGATCAAATTGACGCATTTTTGTGAACATGACATTATCTGATTTAGTACAGCCTTATGTAGTGCTGTAATCAAGAAACACAACCTGGATGTTCCCAGATATATTTCTATAGCATGGTACTAGCTGTCCCTGCTTTTGCTCTGCACAAAGGACACCTGTGAGCATTTCTGAGACCTAGAACACTGATTCAATGTGGTAATGTCTGCCTCTCAATACAAATGGGTGGGCTGGAAAACATTGTACTGTCTAACTTCTTATGTGGTAAGTTAAATTGTGATAATTAAAAAGCCTTTGGGACTTATCACAGGAATAATGATGTTATCTCTGATTGATAACATCACTTCCTGCCCTGAATTTGGCTTCTTTCACGGGGTTCTGTTTAACAGTTCCCACGCTTCCATTTCAGAGATGGCTACATTTCATTGGTGGGCAAATTGTTCCTATCCTCAGTTCACACATCAGTGGGTCAGCTTCATAAAGAATTCTGGGATCCTCCAAGATACGCTTTTTTTATATAAATAGATTTATACCCATTTTTATTAAATTAAGGCAGTTCACAGTAATAATTAAAGGAAGAGTGAAATATGGGGTTTGACCATTACACAACTGGCACTACTGGCTGTTAAAAAATTTGGCTGTTAAGAGTGGATGCCCTATGTATGTCTGTGTGTTGTGGGGTTGACAGGGTTGAGATTTTTCAGTGTACAAAATTTTGCCATACATTCTCCATTTATCTCTTCACACAGTGCACCATCAACCCATGGAACTCCTTGCCAGAGGATGGTGTAAAGGCCAAGACTATAACAGGGTTTTAAAAAAAGGAGAGAGATTTGTGGAGGTTAGCTCCATCAATGGTTATTAGCTAGGATGATCAGGGATACAAGACAATGCTCTGAAGTGTCCCTGGTCTCTGTTTGGACAATAAGGAATGGATCGCTTGATGGGAATGGGAGACAGGGGAGGGATCATTTAATGATTATCTGTTTAGCTCATTCTCCCCCGAAGCACCTGGCATTGACCACAGGTGGAAGACAGGATACTGGACTGGATTGGTCTGACTCAGTATGCCAGTATGTTCAGTTAAAGCATATGCCTAATTAATTTTCAAAATAAAGAACTTAATAGTGGCAATCTAGCTGACCCCTAAACAAATGCTGCTAGCATTTTATGACATTCTAGTGAACTGTAACCAAGGAACTGTGTGTTAAAAGATCAAACGAACTCGGTCTTTTTATTTTGATTATATTTTTGTTTTCCTTGTCTACATCTTTCTCAAGAGACTCTAGTCTATTTTAGCACACAAATGTGACTTTTCTGTCTGGTATGGTTTGCAAATAAAATTTAAACAAAATGGTAGCAATAAAACTTTCATTCCATAAATTTTGAAAAGGAAGAAAAAATAAATATTGTCAGACCAACCAATCAAGCAACTCCCACACCTTGTCAACCTTTTTTATTTGGGTGATGACGTCCAATAGATGATTAATATTGATTCAAGCCATGTTTTGTTTTGCTCTCTTCACACCTCCCTGGATGGTGACAAGAGCCTGTGAATTTTTCAGTGATGATTAATGAGCTCTGCATCATGTGGTGGTTGTTCTTTTTCACTAGACTATTCTGGAGGAATGCTTCATGTACCAGAATATGTTCATGGCCACTCCACCTCTTGAAGTTCCTTTTCTCCTTTCAAATTCGATCTATTCTGAAGCACAATCCCTCTGATTAGACTATCACTGAACAATTTACTACATTTCATACTATGTAATCTGTCTTTCTTTGCTTCTCTGTCATATGCATGAGTCAAGCTTTACTTACGTTTGTGCATTGGCTTTCTGAGTGCTCCCCTTTTTTTAAGGGTAAATTGCAATGCTGGGAGATAGAAGACCTAGATTCTATATATTGACTCAGTCATATTCTCACTGTCTCTGACTTCAGGCAAATCAGTTAGCCTTTGCATGCCTCCCTTTCTCCATCTATCTAATGATGATAATACTTTCCTTTCTTTCATGGGTTTTAAGAATTTTCTGAGTTGGTTCCCTGAAATGAACCACAGAGGAAACATGTACAGCAAGCAGCTAATGGACAAGAGGCATCAGAGAGAGGACATGATACTGTATAAGAAGGATGAAGAAAGAGAATCCAAATCAGAAAGCAAATGCAAAGATACCTACGTGATACTGCTGTGTGGTTCCTCTTTTTCCTCAGATAAAAAGATTGTTGTTGCATCTTGATGTCTTCTGTTAAAAAACAGGCATTTCTAGGGGGTACACAAATTCCCTGGGCTCACTAAAAGAATGTTATGTAAGGTGTCTAGTGGCAACTTGTCACAGTGTTCGTCATAATCACTGTGAGATGTATGTAAAGAAAATACATGAAGTGATGTAAAAATATATTCTCCAAGTCATGAGGCACAACAGATTATCAAAAGATAATCCACATACTCCTAGCTGGTAGAGGGAAGAGATGCTGAGCTCACTATGGCTGTTCATAAGTAAATTGAGTATTGTATGGTTTATCTTGGGCACTCGCTCACACATCTGAACTGAATGCTACTGATGGGTTGTGAAATCTACAAAAAGGAAATTAGCAGTGAGATAATGAGCAGGTGTTACCCTGTTTAGGGGCAAAAAAAAAAATTTTTTTGGAACTAGTCAGACTACAAATTCATCCTTCTGAATCCTTCAGTCTGTGAGGACAAGATAGCAGCAGGCTTGATTATCAGCATAGAGGTCTCTGGGAAGAAAGAACTTGGGGTGAGCGAAATTGCCTAGCAGGGTTGTAGAATCGCCATCATTGTAGGTCTGGAAAAGCATGTTAATTACTTAGTCCTGCCATGAGTGTGGGGACTGGACTGCAGTCTTGTGATTCTGTAATATTGCAGGAGATAGGGGAGTGACTTGTTAGTTAGGTTTAGTCTCTAGAGAGTGGATTGTGACATTTCCTGTGTAATCATTTCCCCCTTCTCTCCCAGATTTTTATTTTAATTTCTAGTCTGTCTAAATTTCTTTTTGATTTTATAAACTGAAGTGCTGGAGTACTATAATAGCAGTGGTATAAGGTAAAACTCATAAACTGTGGTACATTGTTCCCTTGGGAACAGAAGATCTCAGATTTCTGTGGGTATCTAGTGATCAGTGGCAGGATACAAAAGATGACATTTTGAGGGCTGGGGTGCATCTATTATCAACTGGCAGGACAAAGAGTTGGTCTAGCCCAGAGGAGGGTGTAGCCTAAGTGTCAGACAGGCTGATTGGGTCAGGGAACTAACCACCAGATGGCACAAGCAAGACTCCTTGTGCTGACGGCAGGGTAAAAAGGTGACTCTTGATCCTAGGTGCCCCAAAAAGTATCTCAGTTGCTTAACTGAGTATGTCCTTTCCCTATCCAATATCTCATGTCATCCTCCTTCAGTTTTTAATGGCAGCTGCCTCCCTGCATAGGCCCTGTGTAATTAGATCACTTTAGTATGTGGGTGTTCTTCCTTTCATCAGTTACAGTGGGTCTAGGGTTAGAATATGATGGCAAAATGACGCCATATTGTTTCACTACCCTGGAGAATGTAACTTGTCTAACCAACAGAATTCTGCAGAGATGTTTTATTTTTCTGTTGAACTTACCCATTACTGAAAACAAAAATCTCTTCAAGACATTTGAGCCTATTCTTAGTGAGCATAGACCACAAAAAGTTCAGAGTTTTTGTTATTGAACAGCTTTATATTCTCAGGGTAGAGACCTGGTGTTTTATTTATCTATAAAGCTCCAGTCATGCCATGATGAGGCACAAGTAATACATGTGGGTTCTCATCTGAAGATCTTAAATTTAAAGCTTTGCTTCGTTTCTTCAGCTAAACAAGACTTCAGCAGTGAAAACTGCTTGGCTTAATAGACTTTAGGGCCAAAATATACCATTAGATAATGTAGACTGGGCTGGATTAAGGCAGGGGCTTTAGGGGCCAGCCTGAGTGGCACGCTGCCTCTCAGCATGCCTGTTCAGCCTGCGGGTGGGGCAAGAGTACGACAGTGTGTGGCTCGCCTACCCAACCTCCAACAGCAGCGCTGGCTTGTGCTGGGCTGGGGCTCACCCCCAGCTCCAGTGTGTGACCCCCCCGCCTTGAAGTCCCCCGCAAGACAGCATGGCCTGTGGATGCCCTAAACAACAGCATGGCTCTCCTCTGTGGTAGCTTGGCACTTCTCATGCCCCCTCCTACCCCACAGTGCCCCAAAGCTGCTGACCATCTCCCTCCCAGAATAGCAGGCAATGGGGACCCACAAGGGTGGGTTGCCCAATGGGCCTTGATCTGACCTTGCATAGTCAGACCTCCTATGTGCCAGAGGTTCATCCAGATACCCCTTTATAGAGCTCAATGACCAAAGCATTTCACTCCTTAGGAGAATAAACAGTTCACAACAGACAAAAAACAGGAGAGTGAGGTGTCACCAGTGGCTGAGACCCCTAAGATGATAGGTTAGGCAAGGGATACTCAGATGATCCTGGTGGGCTATCCATGATTCATGCTGCAGAAGAAGATGAAAACCCCACAAGGTCCCTCCTAATCTGATGAGGGGGAAGATTTCTTCTTGATCCCAAAATAAGTAGCTCCTACACTGAACCAGGGCTGTGAGTACAGCAATAATAGGCTGGTGGGGATTCAACCCCCAACACGTGCAGGGCATGTTTCTAGCGGAGAAACAATTTAAAAGAACACTAGTGGCCTAGGGAAATGAGCTGTATGTGGCACTATGTGGCTAATGCTGAGAGCTATGGTGGGAGTGGTACAAGTTTTGTGAAGGCTGCTGTAGCGGTGGGGACTTGGTTCCTCCTCACTTCCCCTTTGGGAACTGACAGCCCTAAAAGAGATTGATTGAATAGAGCCCAATAAGTGAGCTAGACACTTTGATAAATCCTTAGTGCCTTGGGTTGGGACCTGATGATGTGGGTGGGCCAAGGCCCTCCTGCCTTGCCCATCCTCGCTTCTCTGTAGTGACAGAACCTCTGATGGAGCAATTGGAGTATACAGGCATGACAGGGCACCCCCTGGGATAACTAGGTCAGCAGAAACCATAAAGCCATGACCTGACCACTAGGGCAGCTGGTCATCTGGTCTTGCTGCTACAAGATGAGAGACTTTACCTGTGATTTTCTAAAACCTCACCTCCTCTTCTATGCTCGTGGACCAGTTTGGGGGTGTGGTTTTTGGTTTTTTTTTTGTTTGCTTGCTTTTTGTTTGAAGCAACTTCACAAAACTTAATTTGACATAATACGAAGATAAATAATAAGCAAAACACAAATCAAATCTGTCCCAAAACAGTTGAAAACACTTGAGTGGCATGCATTATGCAGTGTGCAAGGATTTGTGATTAGTGAACAAGAGCTAATTAGCCCCTTTAACCACAATAAAATTTTAAAAAAATCCAATCCTCAAAAAAAGCAATCAACATAATTTTAGTGAAATACAGGTAGTTGTACTGTACCTTCAAAATGTTAAATAAGAGAGGGAACCTGTGCAATTTGGGAATAAAGTAAGGTTTAATTTCTGTGTGAGACCCCACATCCTATTTTTCCTAATTATTTCAGTAGAGAAATATTAAAATTTCTGTTAATGTCCCGGGGAGAAATATCATCATCAATTAGATTTCCTTTCATTCAGTGCAAGTATTTTAACTCCCAGTATAGATATACAGCTAGCTATTGCTTAAAATTTGGCAAGATGAATCACTCATGCATGATATTGAAATAATAGTCCTAAATATACCACTCAAAGGAGCAGTAGAGGATAAAAGACAAATTAGTCAGTTTGTGATTTGCTAAACTAGCTTTGAATACATATTTTGGTATCCTATAAGCTGCTGTTAGTACTATATTTTAGAAATCCCCTCAAATATCCTTTCAAGTTCCAAAGGGGCAGCTGTGTTAGTCTAGTCCAGCAAAAGAAGCAAGGAGTCTTGTGGCACTTAGAGACTGACAAATTTATTTATCACATGAGCTTTCGTGGGAGAAAATCTGACTTCACGAGATGCTTCCATCTTCAAAGCCTTCAGTGAAGTGAGATTTTTCTCCCCTGAAAGCTCATGTGATAGATAAATTTGTTAGTCTTTAAGTGCCACAGGACTCCTTGCTTCTTTTCCTTCAACTATCCAAAACTCAAAGTGAACATTTTCCTTTTTTTTTTTTTTTTTGGTCAGGAATTGATCAGGACTTTATTTATGTATGTACAAATGAAATGACAGTAATGTGCAACTATAAATGCCATATCAATTACAAGGTATTGCAGGGAAATTCAAAAGATATGTAATATATCTTAATGAAATGATCCACTTCCTGTTGGATTTTGGAGTTCAATTATTTGTAGGTATTCCAAGCAAAATGGCTGTTAGTTAATTTGAGTGTTCAAAATTGGATATGTTATAGATGAACAAGCTGTTTCTTTCCTTGTGTGGAATGCAGCTGGAAGGAGGAATGATATGAAAGCTGAAAGTCTACTTGTGCAGTGTATTTAATGTCATTCATTTTAGTTGTCTTCTATGAATAATTTTTGTAGTACAAATTTATCTTCAAATATGAGTGGCAGGGTTGAGTTTTTAGTGAGCAGAAAGCCATTAACCTGTCTTGAATACCGTGTACGGTTCTGGTATCCCCATCTCAAAAAGATTTATTGGAATTGGAAAAGTTGCAGAGGCGGACAATAAAAATGATTATGGGTATGGAACAGCTTCTGTATGAGGTGAGATTAAAAAGATCAGAACTTTTCAGCTTGGAAAAAAGAGAACTAAGGGGGAGCAGAGTATAATAGACAGAAATTCATAAACAATGTGGAGAAAGAGAATAAGAAAGTGTTATTTACTCCTCATTATACAAGAATTAGGGGTCACTCAGTGAAATTCATAGAAAGGAGGTTTAAAGCAAGCTAAAAAAACGAAGTGCTGCTTTTCAGCATACACCACTCAACCTGTGGAACTTCTTGCTAGGGGATGTTGTGAAGGTGAAAACTATAACTGGATTCAGCTCCATGCTCTGGAGCGTCCCTATCTTCTGATTGCTGCCAGAATGTTTGTGGATGGCAGGGGATGAATCATTCAATAATTGTCCCGTTCTGTTCATTCCCTCTGAAGAACTTGGCATTGGCCACTGTCAGAAGACAGGATATTGGGCTAGATGGACTATTTGGTTTGATGCAATAGGACTATTCCTATGTTATGTGCTTATGGGATATGGCACAAGAAAGAGACTTGCACTCTTTGCAAATGACTGTCTTTGTGGCCAGTTTGTCCAATAGGATAAACTTATCCCTTGTCATCCAATGTTTCAGTCTTGCTGCAATACAATGTCTTTATTATGGATTGACACTTTCTTGCACTGGCATATGTTGCCATCACCTTAGATCGCAAAATAACACCACTGATACACTGTCATTATGTGTATGATGACTTCCCAACACTGTACTGTTTCATGGGCTCCCCGGGTGACTTTTGGGATTTGCAAACATCCAGCAACATCAGTGTAATAGGTTATCCTGTTAGAGGTCTTATTATCCCAGAAATATGCGTAACTGTGTAACTTGATTATTGACTGGACATCTTTGACATCAAGGATCCAGAATACATGGGAAACTGAATTTTAATTTGCAATGCATCTTAAGCGTGGGAACTTGCATTTTACTTGCTTAAAGTCTGGCTTCAACTAGGGCTCTGTCACATTCTTTTAAAACCCAGAGTTACCAAAATCAGAGTTACAAATTGACTGGGCAACCACACACCGCGTTTGGAAATGGATGTACATGATCAGGCAGCAGCAGAAACTCCAATTCCTTCTCTCTCTCTCTCTCTCTCTCTCTCTCTCTTGCTCACAAAAAAAAAGGGGGGGGTATCAAAAGGCCTTGCTTCTGTGCTTGTTTCATTTAAATTAAGATGGTTAAAAGTGGCATTTTTCTTCTGGAAAATGAAGTTTCAAAGCTGAATTAAGCCATCACTGAGTTGTAAACTTTTGAAAGGACAACCATAATGTTGTGTTCAGAGTTGCAAATATTTCAGGGTTATGAACAGCTTCCTTACCCAAGTGTTCATAACTCTGAGATTCTACTGCACTGATATTCACTCTGTGTGCATGGTGGTGGGGATTGTGGGGAGGGAAACTACCACTCATGTGTTCTGAGAACAGGTAAGCGCCCCTCACAGAGGATAATCTTATGTGGTCCCCTTGAAATGATCTATTTAGAGTATAGGTTCCATTACTCAGAACTGGTCTTTGGATTCATATTAACTTCTTGGCTCTGAAGGAAGAAAGTGAAGAGGTATCTAATCAAATCTCTTGTGTTTCTCTGTTTAAGGGCCTGTTCATTTGCATACCTGAGGAAATCCAGTACTGACATAACTGGAGATTTAAATGTGCAGTAATCATGAAAATAAAGCATTTGGAGACTTTCCATTCCACTAGTATCTGTGGAGGATGTAAAATAATTTAAATTTCTATCTGGTCCAGATAAAATGTGTCCAAGAATTTCAAAACACTTGGCTGAGGAGCTGTCTGGGTCTTGAATGTTGATTTTTTTTAATGCACCTTGGAGCACTGGGGAAGTTCCAAAAGACTGAAAGTAAGCCAATGTACCAATTTTTTAAAAGGTTAAATGGGTGACCTGAGTAATTATAGGCCTGTTTGCCTGACATCTATCCTCAGCAAGATAATAGAGCAGCTGATATGGGATAGGATTAATGAATAATGAAAGGAAAGTGTGGTGGGGCAGTTGCCCCACAGTGGCAGAATAATGGTGAAAGAGGGCCCTGAGAGAGCAGCCAATCAAAACCCAGGATAGGGTAGAAAAGCTGGCTGCAGACACAGACCTGGGCAGTCTCCCTCAGGTGCTGGAAGGAGAAGGTTCTGCCTGCTTAGGGCAGGGAGATAAGTGCTGAGATAGCTCCCTATGGCAGCAGGGCTCTGAGGAGCACAGAGCCTGAGACCTGGAAGAGGTGACTTGCAAAGAACCCTGCGAGAGGACTGAGACTGTCAGGGCTCAAAAGGAACCAGAGTGAAGCCAAAGAAGGTGGTGAGAAGAGGGGCTTGGAAGGAGCTGGAAGGAAGCCTGAGAGAGGCAGAGGCAGTGGAAAGTATGGGGCCCACAGGAACGTGGGGTTCTTGGACTGGGGTTGAGGTGATGCCTGATATGAGGCTTATAGGGTCTGTGGTCTGGAGAAGTGGGCGGGCCTGGGTCCCTCCTGCATCCCCCTGTACCTCTGGTGAGTGGAAAAGAAACTGAGGCAGCCACTGCTAAGCAGGTTGATGAGACAAGACTTTCTTTGGAAGCTGGGTTACCTGCACTGGGGCCCAGATGGAGGGCTGGGCTGACATGGAAAGGGCTAATAGGCACAGACAGCACTGGACACTGTAGGGTGGACTTGAGCTAAATTTGCCAAGTAACATCACCACGAGCACCCACCAGGGAGGCCAGGCTGAGGGGTTTGTGATAGAGGGTGATATAACTATCAATTAACATCTGTTTGTGGAAATAGATCAAGTCAAACTATCTCTTTTTTTGTTGTTGTTGAGATCCCAGATTTTGTCGATATAGGTGGTAATGTCGATGTTAATACACTCAGACTTCTGTAACTTGGTACCGCATGACATTTTGATTAAAGAACTAGAATGATGTAAAATTAACATGGCACGCATTAAATGGATTAAAACTGTCTAACTGATAGATTTCAAAATGTAGTTATAAATAGGAAACCATCATCAAGTGAATCTGTTTCGAGAAGAGTCCTGCAGGGATCATTTTTTGGGTTCTTCTGTATTTTAACATTTTTGTCAATGATCAGGGAAAAAACATAAAAACGTGGGCCACAGATAAAACTTTTAGATGACTCAAAAATTGGGGGAATGGTAGATAATGATGGGGGCATAGCAATGATTCAGAGTGATCTGGATCATTTGGTAAACTGGGTGCAAGCATACATTTCCATTTATTCATTTTAATGCATTGTTGTTTAATCCTAAGAAGTCTGTTGTGGAAAGCAGTGACTCTGAAAGATTTGGGGGGCAGTGGTGGATAATCAGCTAAACATGAGCGAACAGTGTGACATTATATCCAAAAGAACTAAGATGGTTGTAGGATGCCTAAGCAAGAGAATCTTGAATAGAAAGGTTTATTTTACTTCTCTTGTTGGTACTGATGCAAGTACTATTGGAATAATGTGTCCAGTTCTGATGTCCACAGCTCAGTGAGGATGTTTGAGTTGGAGAGGGTTCAGAAAAGAGCTCTGAGAATGAATAAAGGATTAGAAAATATGCTTTCTAGTCAGAGGTGGTGTGTATGGGTGCAGGGAGGGGGAGCATGTGGGCTCATGTACACTCCCCAATTTGCTGCTTGACTTGTACTAAGCATGTTCACACAGACCAAGCATGCTCAGTAACACTGCTGAAGCTGGCTGTCCTCACTTTGCCTCCCCCCACCATTAGCAGGCATGTGCTGTCTCTGCTTCTAATGACAGATTTAAGAGCTCCATCTATTTAGCTCAGGGATCAGCAACATTTGTCAACCCTTGTGCCAGTCCTATCTCCCTGACCCTCAGCTGGTGCTGGCGGCGCCCTCTGCTGAAAAAACGTGGCAGCTGCCTGAAATTTCAGTAGCAGTCACCGCTGGAGTGGGAGCGCTTCCTAGGCATGCCATGGAAAGAAGTTGCCCAGAGTAGCTCATCTTGGCAGTGTTCCTGGGGACAGGGGTCCCTAGGCATGCCATGAAAAGAATGGCTCCTTTCACAAGTTCTCAGGCATGCTACAGAAAAAGCTGCCTGGAGTGGTTCCTTTGGGGAGCATCAGACTGCAGAGAGGAGCCACTCTGGACTGCTTTTTTTCTATGTCACTTGGAGGCGTAGGCATGGGGGGATGCCCTGTGTCCCAGCTGCACCGGAAGGAAGTCATCCAGAATGGCTTCTGGTGGCGGGAGTGGCAATTTCTGTGGTACTGCAGAGAGTGCTACATGCTGCTCTGGATAGGCTTGCTTGTCACTGTCAGCATGTGTGTGGGGTGTTGCCTACCCCTGATGTAGCGTAACAAGGAGTAGGCTTGGGGTGATGGATTACAGTCTAGTAAGTGTCTATGCTGGGAACAAATATTTAACAATGGGTTTTTTCAGTTGCACAGAGAAAGATGTGGCATGATCCAATGTTTGGAAGTTAAAGGTAGACAAATGTTGAATGGAAATAAGATGTAATGTTTTAATTTTGAGAGTAAATAACTATTGAAACAACTTACCAAAAGTTATAGTAGATTCTCTATCACTGACAATTTTTAAATCCAGATTGGATGTTCTTCTAAAGATCTGTTCGAGGAATTATTTTGGGGAAAGTTCTATGGCCTGTGTTATATAGGACTTTGGGTTAGATGATCATAATAGTCCCTTTTGCCCCTAGAATCTGACTCTATGCTCTGATTTCTTAAAACATATTTAGGAGTTGAGAAGCTGTATTCTGTTTTCAACTGTAGTAGTGTGGTTCCGTTAAAATCAATGTGGTTGCACAGCTGAAACGGAGAGTAGAAATTGGCTTTTTCTCTTTCAGGAGACTTTCTTTGCCAGGTGGGTGTAAAATTACTTGTGATGGAATTTATTTAATATATGTGGACCAAATCATGCTCCTACTGAAATCCATGAGAAAATTCTCTTTGACTTCAAAAGGATGAGAATTTGAAACTGTTTTTAACTGTAGCTTGTTTTCACACAAAGCTTACAACTGCTAACATTTTTCTTTGTCACCTCAATATAAATCTGTCATACCACCATGGAGATTGGAGGAGTAACTTCAGATTGATGTCAGCGTGACTGAGAGGAGAGCTTTTCTGCTGGACAGCAAACAGGAATTAATGAGACCAGTATGCGAAGAGATGAGTTGAAAATATGCAGCTATGTGAAAACAAAATATTAGAGTCATAATGGCCAATTCAGCTCCAAGACTGCTGTTACAGCTTCATGGTTTAAAAGGAGGAGAATTTCTTATATTCTCCCTTCCCTTCTTCTCCCCACCTCAAACCAAATGCCACGTTGCTGCTGAGCAAAGCTACTGAGGAAGCTGGGTTGTGGGCTGAAGCCTGAATGTATAAGCCAAAACCAGTAAATATTTGCAGTTAAAATTCCTTTTTAATTTCAATCAGCACTTGCTACAACTTGTTTTCAAATGGGCACAACTGAAAGCTGCCTCAATGAATAGTTTACTACCCCACTCAAATCATTCCTGCTCTGACTTCCTGGAAGCTACATGCATCAAATTTGATTAGAAGAGAGATGTGACCAGCTTCCCGGTCACACAGCCACTGGCTGAGAAACAGAGAAGCATAGTCTATGAATGTTTATCTTTCCTTTTCATTGAACAGCAAGAACACAGGAGTCATGTGTTGCAAGTCCTTTCCCATTTTTACTCGAATGATTTGTATTAATTCAGTCTTTAAGGGTTAGACCAAGCCTTTTGGCTCAGACTTGAGTCTGGGATAATGTGTATCTGCGCTGCCCCCTAGGCATACCAGGAAGTAATTGTTACTAAATGAGTCTGACTCTCCGCTTAAAACATCTGCAGTTATTTACAATGGTTGAAATGGATGTGAAATGTTACCAGATTAGAAAAGTATCATTTTATACCCATTCTTCACTGGTGGAAATGACTACACAGATACAGATCCAATGAATCTCAATCCTCCCCTTAGCTGCAAAAAGCAGCATTGAGAGGGAAGTAATTTACAATACTGAAAATGGTACATTTGGTATTGCCCATCTCTGTTGTACCCAGAAACTCTGCTCTGGGGTGAGAGAAAGTTTCTGTCACTCTACTTCCCTCTCTGTCCTCTCCCTGACCATTACTCATGAGAGTGTTATGCTACACATATTCTGACTTTGCCAGAGATGTAGACTTATTCTCTGCTCACTTGTGTGACAGTCTGGCCATGGAGCAGCTGGGCTGATCTACTTGAATCCATCAAACAATTCGCAGATCAAATTAATTGCTCCAAATATCTTATAAATGGTAATATTTCTACCTTTTGACTTAATCTCAAAGATTAATCTAAATTCCTGTGTATCATGTAGGTTTGCACCGACATTTGTTAGAATTCTAATAGAGCTGGAATGCAAACATCACTTTTAATAGTAAAATGTCTGGAAACATACCGGATCTTGAATTTGGTATGAACTCAGAAGGAAGGATGCCATCAATTAAATTAACAACAATAATTCTTGTAGAACTTTCATGTCTCTAATTCAGGTAATAAACAAAGCCCTACTCTCCTCAGCCAATATCTGTAGTCAGAGTTGCATTTAGGAGTAGTATTAACTGTCAGTCAAGAGTAATCCAATTCTTTCACAGTCTGGATTGTATTTTAATTCTGTGATCATATAATCATAGAAGATTAGAGATGTAAAGGACTTCTGGAGGTCATCTATTCCAACCCCCTGCTCAAAGCAGGGCCAACCCCAACTAAATCATCCCAGCCAGGGCTTTGTCAAGATAGGTCTTAAAGACCTCTAAGGATGGAGATTCCACCACCTCCCTAGGTAGCCCATTCCAGTTCTTCACCACCCTCCTAGTGAAAAAAGATTTTCCTAGTATCCATCCTAGTCCTCCCTCACACAACTTGAGACCATTGTTTCATGTTCTATCACCAGCCACCATTGAAAACAGCTTAATTCCCTTCTCTTTGGAGTCCCCCTTTAGGTAGTTGAAGGCTGTGATAAAATCCTCTTGCACTTTCTTCTTCTACAGACTAAATAAGCCCAGATCCCACAGGTTCTCCTCATGAGTCATGTGTTCAAGCCCCCTAAATATTTTCATTGCCTTCTGGTGGACTGTCTCTTATTTGTCCACATCCTTTCTGTAGTGGGGAGCCTCAAACTGGACACAGGACTACAAATGAGTCCTCAACAGTGCCAAATAGAGGAGAATAATCATTTCCCTCAATCTGCTGGCAGGGCTCCTATGAATGCAGCCTATTGTGCTGTTAGCCTTCTTGGCAACAGGGGCATGCTGTGAACAAGGAACTGGATACATCATCAGTAATACCCAGGTCCTTTTCTACAGAATTCCTGCATAGCTGGTTGGTCTCCAGTCAGTAGCAATGCATGGGATTCTTCCTTCCTATGGAAGGAAGGTCTGTGCACTTATTCTTGTATCTCATCAGATTTCTTTGGCCAAACCTTCCAATTTATCTAGGTCACTCTGTATTCTATCTTTACTCTCCATCATATCTAGCACTCCCTCCAGCTTACTGTCATCTGTGAACTTGCTGAGGATGCAATCCACCCCATCATTCAGTTCATTAATAAAGATGTTGAACAAAACTGGCCCCAGGACTGACCCTTGGGACACTCTGCTTGATATTGTCTGCCAACTAGACATCAAGCTGTTGATCACTACCTGTTGACCCTGAAGATCTAGCCAGCTTTTTAACTACCTGGTAGTCCATTGATCTAACTTCATTAATTTGCTGCATGAATACTATGGGAAACCATATTAAAAACTTTGCTCAAGTCAAGGTATATCAGCTTGATGTTCCATCCCTTCCATATCCTTGTGGCAAGTATACAAGCAACTTATGTGGGAAAGAATATTGGGAAAATACTTTTAACTATCTTTAGTGCCATTTACAGTGGAAAAAAGAGATGAGACAGCATAATGGAACCAGCTGGCTCTCCATGGACCACTAGTAAGTGCTCTACAGGCCACCATTGACAGATGAACCACAATTTGAGAACTCCTATGAACAGTATCAGTAGTTGCGGGGGTAGGGGAGGGCAGAGGGAATGGTGAAATATAGTATGGTGGTTTGGAGAAGGCAGATGGCTGGGGAGAAAACACCTGACAGTAAGGGGATAAAGGAGCCTAGATTAGATGTTGTTTTTTATAGATGCGGTTACTGAATGTAGACATATGTTTCTGAGACTGGTAGGGAATGGAAAATAAATTAATCAATGGGCCAAAAATGCTTTGTGGGACAAAATGTTTTAGTCCGTCAGGCAGGCTGAGAACAGCCACAAAGGGGAAGTAAGTTAAATAACTTGTGTTGCATTTGAATGAGAACATACATCATTTTTGTCAAAGCCTCACAGATATTCTTCAAACTGACAGAAGTGTCTGACCACATTTCCACTCCCCACCCCCTTCCTACCCTGAATGAACTTATGAACTAGTTAGGCGCTGTCTGGGTTCCGGACATTTCAATAGTTTTGGCTCCACTCTAGCATGCAGCCTAGAGGAATTCCTGTTAGTTTTGTTTATGCTATTTGTTAAGGATTTTTTTGTTGTTGTTTTATGCCATTGCTCAGTGTGGTTGATCTCCATATGCCCAGGGAATTTGGACAAACAATTTCATTCAATGAAATCTCTATTTAAATAATTTCAGACCATTGATACATTGTAAAAGAGAGTCTTGTGTAGAACCCCTAATTCTAAACTCTCCTGAATTTGTGTGTGTGTCTATATGTGTCTGCCTTTGTGGGCATGAGTGATTTGATGGATTAGAATCAATACTTGAATCTAAATCTGATTCTTAATTTTCCAAATAGTCATTCCTTCTGAAATGGGGTAAATCCAACCCCCAGTGTTGAATGCTTCCAGGGCTGGGTTTCCAGTTAGGCACAGTAGTCATGTGCCGAGGGTGCCAGAGTTCTAGGAACTCCTAAATAGTGGCAGATTAATGCATCAGCCCAGAGCAGTTTGGGGGCTCCAGATGAGTGCTGGAACTCTGGCCCTGCTGCTTCTCCTTCCCCCTGAGGCTCCACCACCTGGCCAGGACATAAAGTGGAGCACAGGGGGTGAGCTTTTCTTTCCCCTCCACCACCACCACCCCAGGAGCTGGCTGAGCTTGTCACAGTGGCCCCTCTCCCCATCCCTCCATTTCCCACATGGAATTGGGCCAGCCAACCTCTCTCTTCTCCATCGTCTCCCACCCCAGTAAGGAAAACACAAAGGTCAGCTATAGGCAGGTGGGATGCTGAAGATGCTGTGCCTAGGTGTGTGTAAGGTATAAATCCAGCCCTGAATGCCCCATATCAGTTTTGTGTAGGTCACATGTATTTCAGTTTACCATGAGTAATCCCACTCTTCAAATCAACCTGTTGCTTATACAAATAAACTTGTATGTGATATGGGTCATATTACGTATGAATGAAAGGAATTGTGCTGCTGCTGCTTTAACTGTGGGCAAAGTTAGAGTATTAGTAGGTAGGAGGCTGTCACATGATTGGTTGACTGGGCAGCAAAGTGGCAGTGAAAAATGCTGCCAAATGTTAGGAATCATTAGGAAAAGGATAGATAATAAGACAGAAAATATCATAATGCTACTCTGTAAGTCTGTGGTATACTCACATTCTGTATACTGCATGCAGTTCTGGTCACTCCATCTTCAAAAAGATATATTAGAATTGGAAAACACAAAGATAAAACCAACAAAAATGATTAATGGTATGAGAAAGCTTCCATATGCTGGAGATTTAAAACAGACTGAGACTTTTCAGCTTGGAAAAGAAACAGCTAAGTGGGGATCTGCTAGAAGTCTATAAAATCATGAATGGTGTGCAGAAAGTGAATATGGAAGTGTTATTTACCTCTCCTTGTAACACAAGTGCCAGTGGTCATCCCATGAAATTAATAGGCATGAAGTTTAAAAGAAATAAAACAGAAGCGCCGCTGGCCCAGGAAAAGACCCAGGGCTTGGCAGGCTGGGACTCGGCAAGCCTGGCACCAGCGATGCCCCTGAAATAAAAGGAAGTAGAACATCACACAAATGCAGAGAGTTACTTGTGGAACTCATTGCCAGGGGAGCTTGTGAAGGTGAAAACTAGAACTGGATTCATAAAAGACCTAGATAACTTCCTGGAGGATAAGTCCATCAATGGATATTAGCCAAAATGTTCAGGGTGTCAGGGTCATGCTCTGGGTGTCCTAAACCTCTAAGAACCAGAGGCAAGGAGTGGATGATGGTATGTGTTACTTGATAATTGTTCTTTTCTATTCATTTCCTCTGAAGCAAATATCATTTGTTGCTGTTGGAAGATAAGTTACTAGATGAGAGACCATTAGATTGACTCTGTGTGGGCAAACCCAGCAATTAGATTTTTTCAATTTTGATATTGTTCAAGAGTAGAGAAATGAGATTACATTTACAGTGCAACATTATTACATCATGACAACCATTTAGGCTTGCAGAGTATAAGATCATCTGTTTTCAAAATCTGGGTTGAAGAAGGCCAACAATCTTCAGGATGCTGGTCTCATGCCACCTACACCTCAGCATGGGCCTTCCTGCAGGTCTGCTTTTCTAGGCCAGCATCTTACTATAAATAACAAGATGCAGTAGTGTCAAGTCTTCCAATCCTGCAAGACTTGCATTTGTTTGGCAAACACCAACACGACTGTTTAAAATGAACTTGTACATTGCTTTAATTTGTTCAGCAACCCTAATGAGTGTACTGACCTACTTTTGTAACTGTACTAGTCAAACAATTCATGCTGCTCACCAAATACCTACAATATAAACAAAGACATAACTCCCACTGAACTGGCTGGAACTTCTGAGTATGTCCCACCTCCTTTATTTTAGAGATACCAGAAATGGTTCTTAAAACTGAAACCCAAATGAGCAATGGTTGAGAACCTAAATTCCAAAGGGGTAGCTGGGTTAGTCTAGTTCAGCAAAACAGACAAGGAGTCTGGTGGCACGTTTAAAGACTAACAAATTTATTTATCGCATGATAAATAGGTGAGTGTAAGTGGCCTGATCCTATGACTTGAGCGCCCCTACATTTATTTTGCTCCCATTCTGTAACTTCCCCATCTTCCAAGTGTCTGATGAAGTGGGATTATGTCCTATAAAAGCTCATGCAATAAATAAATTTGTTAGTCTTTATGGGTACGTCTACACTATGTGTTTAAGTCAACTTAAAGGCCCTTAAGTCGACTTAAACAGACCCCTGTCTACACTTCAGGGCAATAAAGTCAACTTTATAAGGTCCACTTACAAAGTCAACTTTACCGTTAAATTGACTTTATTAAGTCGACTTAAGGCAATGTGGACTCACTAAGTCGACTTAATAAAGTTGACTTAGTGCAGTGGGGCCATTAAGTCGACTTTATAAAGTTGACTTAAGCCAGAGCACCCATTTAAATTCGACTTTATAAAGTCGACTTAATGTAATGTGGACTCTAAGTCGACTTAAGGTCTACTTAAAGTTGACTTAATAAAGTCGACTTAGCTTTTACAATGTAGACATAGCCTATAAGTGCGACCAGACTCCTTGTTTGGTTTGAGAAGCCAAACTGTGTTTTTTTCCTTCTCCCTTGCCTCTTCAGAGTATAGGGATCCAGTGATTTTGGATACATGGTTGTGGTTTTGGACCATTTCTACTTTCTTTTCTCCATGTGCCAGGCATAAAATGTCTCATCCATAAATTACATGTAAGATCTTCTTGAAAGTAAACACGCACCTGTGTAACATGCTGAACTTAAACAAACAAACAAACAAAAAAGTCATGCTTATGCTAACTTATCTGTCTCCAAAAGTAGATTCTCCAAAGCAGATTGAGAAAATGATGTAAGATTGCATGATACAGTTGCAGACAATTTCACGATCAATTGCAACTTCATGAAGAGTGACTGATCTTTCTATGTGGTGAGGCTGATATTTATGCGGAAGGGATGTGGATTATGAACTGCAAGATCTGAGTTAGCGCTAGTTGAAATACTTTGTTGCATCTGCTTTCCATTGCACAAAACTGAAGATTTAAGAAATTGTCTCTCATGATGAAATTTAGTTGTGTGAGGGGAGGAGGAGAGAAGGAAAAAACCCATGCTTTTTGAAAATGTCAGTGTTTAATTTTAACACTTCTGAAATGGAAATCTTTTGTTTTTCAAAGGGAAAGGGCAGTACCAAAACTTAAAAATTCCAATTTTTTTGGCATTTTGTCCTGATTTGGAGCAAAGTGATGGGAGGAGATACAAATTCAATTTTTTTGCAAAATGGAAAAGTTGTCTTCTGACTGTCCGTTGCTCATTGAATTGATTTGATGGCCGCCCCTCCCAGGCCATCACTTAAGCATGTAAAGAATGTTAAGGGGGGCAGATGGCTCCTTCAACTTAACTAGATGGCCCCTTAAACTTAACTAGATGGCCGTTGACACCCCATTGTCTCTATAGGGCTTGGCATAAGTGGGCCCTGCCTAACTGCAAGATCTTTGGAATACTGAAGACATGACTCACATCACCTTTGTTCCCCACGTTCCCTGTAATCAGGGAACTGGTGGGAAAAACAGCTTAAAAACCCAGAGTTTGGGAAGGCTCAGGCAGGACGGTTCCTGACATCCTGCCTGGCCTAATCACCCAGACACTGACCTCCTCCGCTCATGAGTTCTTCCCCAAGCATACCACGATTGAAACTGCTGGCCGAGTAACGAGTCTCTCTCTCTCCTGCCTGTAATGCTGCTGCTGCTGCTGCTGGTGGTATTGGTAAGGTCCTGCCCCTGCAGCTTTCCTTAATAAAGTTATTTCACCTTGTGCTGCTGCTTTGCTACCGCTCTCCTTTAGCTTCTTCAAGCCCATGCTCCTAAGAGCAGGCTTGTTTGTTTTTCCTTACTCGTCTTAAGTTACTGCATTTCTTCTTCGCTGTTTAAGGAAGTTCCTGGGTCCTCAATTGTGTGCTACTGCCTTTTATTGATTGTTATATCTCTCTTCTCTAGTTGTTTTAAGTGTCATTGTAAGTTGCAACATTGTTTACTGTAAGCCTTAGAAGTATTAAGATAGTGTATAACATTGTATCACTTAGTTGTTACCCTTAGAGCTGTTTGTCAAGTACTTTTACCTTTCCCCCCTGTGATTCCCTGAACTAAATACTTTCCTCAAACTTTCCTTGGCTCCTCTTGCCTCCGTTTCACTTGCTGCCACTTTCCTCCGTGGCTTCTTCTTTGCCTCCGCTTCCCTAGCCATCGTTTTTGCCTCCGCCTTTCCCCCAGCTCACCGCTTCCCACAGCTCCTGCCCCTTTTTCTCTTTCCTCTTCCCTTTCCGCCACCGCTTCCATGGCCCCCTTTCGCTGTTGCTTAGCCTCCTCTCTGCCTCCCACTCCAACCCCCCGAACTTCTGTTCAGTTCCCCCTTGCTTCCCCTGTTACCCCAAGCCCTCCCACATGTGTCCCTATCCTGCTGTCCCTAACCCCCCCACTTGCCTTTCTTCTCCTTTGAGTCCCTCCAACCTTGAAACTTCTGCTTCCCCCCTTGCTTTCACCTTTTTCTTACATAGTGTTGAGGCACCTTTTAAGTTACTGTGAGTTCGTTAAGAACCCCCATTGCCCCCCCAACCTGTTGCACCCCAAAGAGTTGAGCACTCCACAAAATCCCCATTACAGAAACACTGTAACAAACTTCCTACACACACCACACATACGCCCCACAGCTCACTTCACTTCCATACCTGTTGTCAATAAAGATTACCCCATGCCCCACTGGTGCAGTAATTGCCCCCCAAGGTCCCCAAATTTTCGAACCTCCTGGCAGGGTCACTGACCATCTCTGATTAACAACTTGGTTTTGCTTTTAAGGAAACTTGTAAAAGCTGGGCATGCAGGGATCAGATAATAATTAAACACTAGTTTACATCTCCAAATAACTGTACAAAACTTAGAGGGCTGGATACTTGTTGGCCGGTGTAAATTGACACAGCCTAATCGATTTCAGTGGAACTATACTGATTTACATCAGCTGAGGATATGGCCTAACAAGTTTTAAAAAAAAAAAGTCAGGGCCATTTTAATAGTAACTTTATTTTAATGTAACTATGCTTAACAGCTAGTCAAAGATTATAGACTTCCCAGCACTGCAAGATATTAGTGACCTTGCAATATTCAAGGTTGCAGTTGCTGACTATAAGAATGACTTACTGGGTCTGAAAAAAAATGATGTTACCCAGCAATACTGTGTGTATGAACTACTCTGGGTCATGTACAGAACTGATAGACTAAAATCCCTGTTTAGTGAAGTCCAACTTCAGCACCTTCAGTTTTCCTAAAGAGAAGGGGGGCGGGGGGACAATTTCCCAAAGCTGATATCCTCTTCTAATATATACATCAGACAGGCAGGGCTGTGTGTGAGTGGGTGAGAGTGGTGTGGGAGCCTTTCCATATTTGTGTAAGGTCTGAGAGAGATTTTTTTCCCTTTCCCTTTTTCCCCACTCTCTCAAAATCCAGCTATTTGTTGTCAGACCATCTGGCAAATTAAAAAAAAAAAAAAAAAAAAAATCAAATAGCAATGTGCCAAGTCTATATAGTTGACATCTGTCACTGCTAGTCTGCCAGATGTAGGGCCTGACACATATCAGAAGCTTTATTTAGACTGCATTGGAAGGAGCAGATTTATTACAGAACAGTTTCATTGCTCAGTTAATAAGTATGTTCTCTCTTTTCATCGCTGTACCTTCGAAGTATTTACATGTTCTTGTTCCCCCTAAAATAATGTGAGCCATTTGTTTTGGAGGCTTTTTTGGGGGAAAGTAAGTTTGTGTAAAGCAAAGCAAGTATGAGGTAGAATTTCTGTTGCATGAGAACTATTTGATTGGCTCGATGTATTGTAAACCAAAGTTTTTAAAATAGGCTTTGACTTTACTAGGGCAATGAAAACCTTATCCAAACAACTGTCACAGGGACTGGTACTCGCTGCAAGACTAAGCTTGTCATTTGCAGTTTCACTGGGGAAAGATTTAGCATCAGGAAGTTTAATTTGGATGCTGGTTCGATAGTGGCTAATGCATTTCTTTCTTTACTCTTTCTGGTCTTTCCTGGCTCACAGTAAAGTTTCCTGTAATGTCCCGATGCCCTTTGTTTAGACCTGACAAAGGAACACCTTAGTTATTTTTGTTAATGCCTGAGATAAAGTTAGCTCTTTGGATTGGTGTTCTTTTCTACACTTGTTTCCTTCAACTATGGCTTGAAATAAACCAAGATATTCTTCCAAAAATCAAATACACAAGACAGAATCTACCAATGGAGTGACCAGGCAGAACTCCCACATCACTGGAGCAGCGTCTTCCTATACCAGAAGTGAACTTGGCCCACTGTAGTTGGTATCTTGATTTAATAACTACAGAGAAGCAAATAGTTTCCAAAAAATAAGTAAAAAGTGGCCTAGATCTTCATTCAAAACTTTAATAGAACCTCTTTTATTGGATCTTTTTATGAGTTTTGAATGTGTTTCTCCCCTCCTATTAATTTTTTTTTAACATGCCTCTGCATCTCCAGTTTCCAGTCTTGTTTGAACCTGGAAGTACTGGAAATTGTGTGAGGAAGACTAAGCAAACCAAACATGTATGCTCAAGAAGCTGGATTATTAGGATACATGTCAGAGAAACATCTTGAATAGTAGGTGATCTGTATCTGTGTTTCTCAACCTTTAGTGGACCAGGGAATACCTAAAGGTATGACTTACTCTATACAGAACATGTGATGAGAATTTTCTTAAAAAAGCTGGTACATACCAGCTGTAATGGTTGCAATATCTGCATGTGACACATTCCTAAAAAAATGATTCAGGAAACTGAATTAAATCCATTTTTATAAATATAACATGCATTTATTTCTTTAAAAAAAAAAACCCAGGTACATAATGATTATGCATACAACTAAAACTAAGCTTACCTATTATACTAGGCCTTACCCTAATCCAATGGGGTAGCGGGACACAGAAATCTGACAATGTTTGTCACCTGTGATGAACAGACCTACAAATCATGAAGTCAAGTTTGTAGGTGCACTCTTTATCACAAAAGCATGTTAATTCTAGGCGGGTTCATTCAAGAATTAAACTCCTGTGCACCTAAGTTATAAAATAAAAATGAAACTCAGCCTGGCAGAAATATTGTAAAAGTCATATATTTGTGAGATTGGAGGGTAGTTCAGTTAAAGGAGTTACACTTAAAAACATTAAATAGCAAATAACTGTTATGCTCTAATGTTAAAATTTCTGAAGAACTGTTGATCACAACTATGCTTTCCAGTTTAGATGGATTCTAGTCTTCTATTCCACCTTCTGGAGAGAACATACATTTTGATTAAACCAGTACTTCTAATAGACTCTAAAGTCTCTAAAGCTTTACTTTTGCTGATCCACTGTCTCACCACTTTGATTTTTACCCATCTGAGTTTCTGGAGTGGGCATCTTGGCAACATAATCTCTCCTAGCCTGGCCTCCCACTGCAGCCTCCCTGACATTGTTCTGCACTGGGCTGTTTACTAGATTGTGCCTTGACATCAGTTGGAGTCTTTCTGTCCACATTGATGGATCAAGTATTAACTGCACACTGGAGTGGTCAAATAAATTAGGATCAGATCGTGACCTTCCTTGTAGCAGTGAGGTCCTTGCATGAATCCCATTAAAGTCCATGGGACTTTTCATGTGGGTAACTGATCATCAAGGCAATCACAAGCTAATTCTTAGTCTCTGTGAGTAGAAATGAGGGAAACTTCTAGATGCAATGCAAATTCTATTTATGTAAAATTTCATGGAAAACAAATATTATACAGTCTTGAATTTAAGTTTTCCTTTAATGGGGAGTTGGTTAAATTCTGGAAAATGGTGATTCTGAAAAGGTACTCAAAGATCCTGGTGAATAAGCAACTGAATATGAAGTCCAATGTAAAGCGATGGCTAAGTGCAAATGAGATCCTTGAATGTATAAAGTACAAGTAGGAAGATTTTATCTCCACTCCGTATGGTATTAGTGATACCATTATTGGAATAAGATGTTCACACTTTAAAAAGGACGTTGATGAATTGGAAAGGTTTCAAAGAAGAGCTGAAAGAATGATTTGAAGTGAGGAAAGACTGCCTTCTATTGAGAGAGTAAGGAAACCCTTCTATTTGGCTCAGTCAAGAAAAGACTCGTGTATCTTATTTCAGTCTGTATATACCTTCATGTGAAGAAGATTTCTGAAGGCAGGGGGTTCTTTAACAGACAAAGGTAGCACAGGATCCAAATGCAGGAAGTTGCTGCCAGGCAAATTGAAACTAGAAATAAGACATTTTTTAAAATTGGAGGTAAATTAACCACACAACTTACCTAGGATGAGAGAGATTTTCCTTTACTTGAATACTTTAGGTCAGGATGAGATTTCTTTATAAATTATGTGCTAACTCAACCAGAAATTTAAGGGCTTGATGCTAGAATCCTTTTGTGACGTTCTTTGGATCATGTTGTACAAGAGGTCAGATTAGATTATCATAATAATCTATTTGGTCTTAAAAAATCTATGAATTTATAAATATTTTTTGAATTTGCATCTCAGTTTTTAGGTGTAAGATTGTCTGTATAATTAACACACAATTTGAAATTCAGTGGTTTTCAGATTTCAGTTTAGTGTATTATAAAGAAAAGCAGCACCTGAAAAAGATTAGATTGGGACAGGTGTAAATTTCAAATTCTTCCAAAGTTTCAGGTGCATAGATCCAAGATGTTGGCTTGGGTCAATCTCCAGTTAATGCTTCATATTTTTATACATAAACATGTTAATCACAGTATGGTATCTAGGCAGCATATAAAATAACAAACAAATTTGTGTATCCCAGTCACAGCAGCAAGAAAATAAACCACTCTGAATTTTAGCCACACTTAGCACCAAGTGAATTCCCCACGTGCAGTGCTGCCAAAGGGCAAGCTAATATTTGCCTAGGTTTTGCGCCGTACTCCAAAGGATGGCTAAATGAAGAGTTGTCAGATGCCAAGTAAGAGAGCATTCAACAGCTGGGACAATCCACTTAGAATGTCCAGCCACTAACATTGTGACCATAGTGGCCATGAGAGGATCTTGTGTGATTGCTTTTATCTTTGTCTTTAAGAGTTTCATTTTGCCTGTTGAGTCACCATGCACATCCAAAGTCAGAGCTTAGCCCTAAGTGTTCAATATAGTGAATAGAATGACATTAACAAGGGAAAAAAATATGATTCCCAGATCTTCAGCTGATCAAAATAGCTCCACTGAACTCTGCTGACCTATGTTGCCAGAGGGAGGGTCTAGCCTGTTTATTTTAAATTAAAAATATTAAGTCAAAAGGTATCAAATTTAAGATTTTTGAAATAAAGCATAGACTTCTTAACAGCCCCTTGCGCATACAATTTTAAAAATCAGTGTAAATCTGTTAGCCAGTTTAACATCTATCTGTAAGAATTTTACCCACCATGTAGACCCTTTGTTTTTTCCACTAATATGTTTTTAAATTATTGAGAATTATAAGGGAAAATTAATATGACACTACTTTGAGAATAAAATTAACATGTGGGATATAATCACATTGCTATTCCTATGCTATTACCAAGAAACACATTTCAAAAGATTTCAAAGAAATTGTGGATTCGGTATGTGAGGTTTGAGTTCATGCTAAACAATAAGGGACTGTTCCTACTTCCACTGAAGTTAGACAGGCTTCCTATCGGGGGTTTAGCGTCAGGATCTAAACTTCCAGTACTTGGTGTGACTACATTCCTCATCTACTTGATGATTTTAAACTTGTTTTCAAACGAATACAGGAGCTTTCAATTTACCTAGCTACCACAAATTCCTAATCTGTTAGGCTCTGTCTACACTGAGCATTTCAATTCGAATTCCTGAATTCAAATTGACCAATTTGAATCTAATTTGAATTCAGTCAATTCAAATTGACATGGCCACACTAGAAACTCCAATTCGAATGGGCATGCCCATGAACAGGACCTGCTTGTTCGAATTCAGTAGGGGGCACTATTGTATAGGGAAAAATCAAGCTGTGGCTAATTCAAACTAACCATGAATTCCAATTGACATGGCCACACCATGTCAATTTGAATTACTCACTTTGAATTGACCCTGACTTCGATGAAAAAGCAGGTCTGACCAGTTCAAACTCTGCTTTCCTCAATTTGAACTGAGGAGTGCCTCAGTTCGAATTGAGGAAATCAGGCACGTCCATGCACTTATTTGAATTCGAATTGATGACAATCAACTCGAATTCACATATAAGTGTAGACATAGCCTTAGATTTTCTTTTCTGAATTTTAAAATGTATTCAGAAAAATGTCAAGAAGATTATGATGTTGCCTCTGCTCTTATGTCATGCTTAGCACTGTTGCATTTGAGCATCTTCCTGCAGTTCATTAAGTGACATGACTAACATTTTGTCATGGGTGGTTCACTTGCTCTCATCCTTTTCCAGGGGGCAGATATGTGTAATAGAGTATTTTGTTATGGTATGGTTTTGTTTTTGTCTTGTTCTTAAATGCATGTGTTGCTGTGAATGTTTGTTTAAGTAAAGTAGAATAAGGATGGTAGTGGTATCCTGTTGTTCAATAATATCTCCATCCAGTGTATTTATAGAAGCTAAGATGCATTTGCTAGGTAGTAGATTACTGGGTTGACAGAGACAAATCAACTTGTAAACTGAGCCAACTTGATCTGGAAATCCTTGACAAGAAGTAAATATGGAAGCATGAGAATTTATTTTAGTCACTTTTTAAGAATATAGCTCCTCTAAATCTAAAGTAAACATACACCCTAGTATATAAAGGTCAGATAAAATAACATTAGAGAGAAAGTTAGCCTCACTTCCCCATAGTAAAATCTGCTATAATCCCAAAAGAGATGGGTCCAGATGCCAAAAAATAATAAAATATTTACAAGACCAGATTTGTTTCAAATACTGGTTTCCTATGAGAAATACCAACACATGCCAGCTGAATCCTAGAAGTGGGCCAAGAACCTTAGGGATATATAGAAGTGGAGCATAACCTTTGAATTTATAGTTCTAAATTTAAATTATTTCCAGATAGTGCCAGTGAGAGCATAGTGATATTTAAAGGAGAGGAGGAAAATTCTGTTGATTCATCTTGATGCAATTTGGATAGTGTTTTTTTAGTGCAAAAGTCACAATTAATGACTGAATCCAGAATATCCTTTTTTTTGTATATATTTGAGAGACTTTCCAAATTAAGTTCAATTACAATAAATTAACTCCATAACAAACAGGGTGACTATGCATCCACTAGGTAACCTGATTTGCGTTTAATAAATATCATTTCATCAAGGAACTTAGATGTCAGGACCTTCCATTATACATGTGCCCATAGGAAATGTGCAGCTACATGTAGTCTACAGACCTGGTTCCTTCCTTACAAATGACTTGACCCTAAGGATGGGAGAAGTTCCTTCCAGGCAATCTCCAGGTGTAGGGTGTGTGTGTGTGTGTGTGTGTGTGTGTGTGTGTGTTTTTGTTTTTTTTAAACACACTGGGTTTCATTACACCTTTTAAACAATTTTTTTTAAAAAAAATCCTCTTATTTTAAGCCATTGTTTTTCAAGAAAAACACAAACTTTAGTCTGAAATTCATTTTTTCTCTTTTTTAAAGCAGGTACCTTTGCTAAAAAAACAAAGGGGGACCAACTCTCAAAGGTTTAACTTCAGTCCTGACCCTGCTGTTGTGATAATTATCCTTATGTGAACTCAGCTGTAAAAAGTGGAAGTTTGTCAAATGTCAGAATAACCTGTAATAAAAAGTTTTGATGGGGAAAGGTGCAAAAGGAAGACTGAATTAATTATTACAAACAGAAAGGACTCATGAAATAGTTCAAGGGCCATTCGAACCTGAAGAACTTTTTCCACATGGTATGCACAAAATGTTTGTTCTCAACTGGCTGCCCTGTGCAGGCACTTATTATAGCTGCCCATACCAGTATCAGATCTTAAATGTGTCACTGAGTGAGTCCTGACAGCAGAGCAAAGGGAGCATGGGCTGCTGGAAACAGGATGAAGCTGGGCAGGCCCATAGGGAAGTGAGGAACCTCCTTGGTGCAGGACCTGGCTCCATGGCAGAGTGAAGTTTTGGAATAGCCTTTCAGAGGGAGCAGTGAGGCAAAAAAATCTAACTGGTATCAACACTGAACTTCATAAATTCATGGAGGGGATGGCATAATGGGACAGCCTTGTTTAGCAATTGACTGATCTTTGGCTCATGGTGGTAGATATGACAATGAACAATTGAGTTCTGAGTTATTAGAGAGAAATTTTTCTTGGGTATCTGATTGCCCACATGATCAGGACTTAACTGCTTGCCATATTGGGGTTGGGAAGGAATTCACCCTCTCCTTCTCACCCTGGGCAGATTGGCAAAGGCTCTGGCTGTTTTTCTCCTTCCTCTGAAGCAGAGGGCAGAACTCAGTTGCTAGTGGATCCTCTGTACATTAAGGTTTTAAAATCATATCTCCACGCAATCTTCCTTTGATTAGGCTTAAACAAGCCAAGTTCTTTTAATCTCCTCTCATAAGGCAGGTTTCCATTCCACAGATCATCCTAATAGCCCTTCTCTGCACCTGTTCCACTTGAAATTAATCTTTCTTAACTATAGGAGAGCAGAACTGCACACAGTATTCCAGATAAGGCCTCACAAGCTCCTTGTATGATAGTACTAACACTTCCCTATCTCTACTAGAAATATCTTTGCATCCTAGGACTGCGTTAGTTTTTCTCAAAGAACATAACATTGGCAGCTCATAATTATCCTGTGATCAATAAATATCCTCAAGTCCTTCTCCTCCTCCATCAGTTCAAACTGATGTATCCACAGGTTATGGGAAAAATTCTTATTAGACCCAAAAAACATGAGCTTGCACTTTTCACTATTAAATTTCATCCTTTTCCTACTAATCCAAGTTACAAGGTTATCCAGCTGTTCCTGTATGATATCCCAGTCCTCTTCTGTATTGGCAATACCTCCCAATTTGATGTCACCCACAAACTTTACTAGCACATTGCCACTTTTTGTGCCAAGGCCAGTAACAAAAAGGTTAAATAAAATCAGTCCCAAGACCAGTCCCTGAGGGACTCCACTAGTAACCTCCCTCCAGCTTGACAGTTCACCTTTCAGAGTGACCTGCTGTAGTTTCCACTTTAACCAGTTCCTTACCTGCCTTTCACTATTCATATAAATCCCCATCTTCTCCAACTGAACTAATAATTCCCCATGTGGAACCATATCAAGTGCCTTACTAAAACTTAGGTAACTTAGATCCACTGCATTCCCTCTGTCCAAAAAATCTTATCTTCTCAGTAATGAAGATCAGGTTGGTCTAGCATGATCTATCTTTTGTAAAGCCATGTGGCATTTTATCCCAATTACTGTTTACATCTAGCATGGCATTGTTGTGCCACCCTTTGTCCTAATCCTGACCAGATTGGACCAGTGAATGGTTACAGTCAGATGACATTACCACCTCTTCCAGCACCGGCTAAATCCCAGATGTAATCTGGAAAGTGTGACTTTGTTCCAATTCCCTGCCTTGCGTATCCTTTTTCTTCTCCACTTTGCTGCTCTCCCTTTTCTTCCTTCTGTCTGATAAGAGTCTGGTTTAGCCAGCCAAGACTGCATATTTGCCAATAGCACTGTAAGCCTCTGACCAGAAAGACTGCTAAAATAAATGCCCTGGCTAGCTTGCTGGTGTTACAAGCTGCCAGACCTTGGAGCATATTGAGTTTTTCCAGTGGGGAGGTTGCAAATTAGATTCCACACCAGAGACACAAGCTGTATTTTATCTCTTTGTAGTTCTTTTCACTCCTTTCTTCTGTGTATTTGTCTTCCAGGATTGAGAACCAAAACACTTTATCAAAAATAATAGGTCCAGCCCCTCTCAACTAACTTCCCTGTTTTCCTCAAAAGGGAAAGTTATTGCCATCTTTACTGTAATCTAAGAAACTGTCAGATCATTTAATTTGTTTCTTTCTAAAAATACTCTTTGGCTAAAGAGAAAGGGAAGAAGGGATGTTGTTGAAATGAAAGCCTTATTTAGTATTTGCTATTTTTCTTTCTTTTCTATATTTTTCATAAAAGGTGGAAAATATTTTTGTGTTGGCTCATGGTGACACCTTTGACTCATTGGGCCCATATATTCCATTTAAATTAATACAACACTACCATGAACCCTAATGCCCAAATAGATCCCCATTGACCTCACGGTCTAAGGCTATAACTATGGACTTAAGTATACACACCTGAATAATCCCCTGGAACACTGTAGAATTACCTATGCATGAAGCTAAGTTCATACCTAAATATTTGCAGCATTAGGCAGAACTTTGCACTGAAATTTGTGGAACTGTGGATGGTCGGAACTCCTCAGGATCAAGCCCTTACTTCTATTAGCTCCTCTCACCAGTGGTGCCACACAGTGCTATGGCTTTTCCTGTGGTATTTTGTGGAGACCCTTCTCTTTTTTTAGGTTCCTCACTCCAGTGAGGAAGTAGTTCACTGGTTGGGCACTAAAATCCGACAGAAAAATGCAGAAATTCCTCGGGTCCAGCATTCTTTAAGACCAAATCATTAAAATTTGTGTAACATCGAAACAGGGCAGAGAAATAGGACCCAACCTCCACCTGAAAGAGGCAATGATCTAACCACAGAAAGCTTTTGTTTCTTCACAATCTCTCTATTCATTCCCAGGTCAGTACTATATCCTGAGCATGTCCACTTCTATGTTTGTATAACTTCAGTCATTGTTTGCACAGTCAGAGCAATCAATAATTCCAGCAGCTAATGACAATCCTTAGACAAAATAAACACTTTGATTTGCTGTTGAAATGTACATTTCATTTCTGGTGTGCTTTGAGTCCTAGTCCTGCCCTCCACATTCCACACACGCTGTTTAGTTGGGCCAGCAATGACCATCAAAATAATATGAATGGGTCTGAAGGAATAGCACTAAAAGCTGTGAAGATCTAAACACAAAAATGGAAAAGACACTGGGGAAAATATTAATGCCGTTTCATACTAGGAACAAATAAATACCGTGTTCTTATAATTAAAATAAAACCATTACTTGGAGAAAGGGAAAAAGACTGAGTACAGATCTCTCATGCATAGGATGGGAGGAAAAACCCCAGATATAAAGGCCAGCTTTGAAGGAAATCTTAATCATGTAAGTTTTTAATATCTAATTAGTATTGAGTGCCATGGTCTCTAAAGATGTACATATGGGGACATTACTATCTGCATCTTAACAGACTGGAAAATTATTATAAAGTTGAGTGTTGTTTTCAGTAAATATAGCTTCAGCCAGCATTACAGATGTTTACCTATATATCAATATCTTTAACAGTTCTCTGATTAGATAAGTCAATCTCTTTCTTGTTGGGTTTTGTGTCAGGTAAATTAGAAATTTCCATTTTAGAATGAAAAAAAAAACAAAACCAAAACCCCAAATGCAGATGCACACACAAGCCTATTGTTGCTAGCCAGATGAAAGAAGGAATAAGAATAGTTAAACAAATAAAACATGACAAGGCTAACTTTGAAAGACAGCATATAATTTTTTAGGCACAAATTGACAGCCAGTCACCTCTGATCTAACTTTGGCCAGAATTTAAGCCAGCAGTGGCTAAATCCTGTCATTTTTGCCCAGGATTGATTATGGGTACAAAAGCACCTTTGCAGTTACTGGCAGCCACAAAAGGAACTGTTGGTCTTTCTAAGAGTGTAGCTTTCATTTTACCCTACTATTACTGCTTGCTCTTTTTTTCATGCAGATTGTCACTGATGTGAAGAATTATTTTTATTTACCGTGCGTGCAGTCATTTCCTTGAAATACTTTGTTTAACATTACAATGGGGCTTGTATGATTCCTGCCCTTTCTTCCTCTCCAGAGATGTGGGGACTTCTCAGTCCTCTTGAAATAAGATACAGCTGTAATATTGAATTCTGTATTTTTAGGGAAGGTTCCACTGCTGTCTCATAAAGTCACGAAGACAAGCTCTCTAGTGGCCTACAGCCTTATTCTGTGATTCTCCCACATCTTGCAACTTAAAGTGACCATGTCAGTACTGAGAGAAGACTCAAAGGGAGTTGTTTTACTATTAATGAAATTTGACACAGAAAAAATGAAAAAGTTCTGTGTGTCCAGGCAACAGAAAAATAAAATGAAATTACAGCTGAATCACAGTGAAAAATATATTTTGCTAGGTTTCCCCCAATTATAGAGGCAGTTGAGGTGTCCCTGTGGAACAGCAGGAGCTAAAGACTTTATAGCAGGAGCTAAAAATCACAGAGGAGATCTTGCACAGAAAATTTTAAGAACAGCTAAAATTGGGAAGAAAATTTAGGCTGAGTTTTTTCTTTTGGTCTGGTCTGATGCACTAGAGTCTGTTTGCATCATAATGTGATGTGCTATTACATTTTGATGTTGCAGCATGATTTAAGTTCTGTACTATCTCTAAAAGTGATTTTATAGCATCCCAAAGTGGTGATGAGCCACTTCCGCATGTCATATATTTGTGTGTGTGGCTGATTAGTCGGTAGCTCTCTCACGAGGAAAGAAGAGGAAGGGATATATGGTGGAGACCAATGTGCTGGTGACTGATGTTAGAGGATACAGGTTCATATAGTAGGGTGGTAAACAGGATCTGTGGTGAACAGGGTAAGGGTAATAGTGTGGGTGGAAGTTCAGTAATGCCAGGAAGAAGCAGAGAATCTGGATATAAAGATCCACGTGCACAGGCATGCTTCAGGATGTTTGGATTTGGAATACAAAAGATGTTCTGTTAAGAAGTTTGTAGGATATCATTATGAAATATTTTGGGTTACCTATTTGATTAATCACAAAACCTGCTTCTGTCTGGTTTTCCCTTTGCAGGGATGTTCTCCCCTCTATACTGCCACTTCTCTGAGAAACATGAAAAAGGGTGTCATCTTAAATTAACCCAGTGCCAGGGCTGGATTAAGCTTCCTGGGGGCCTGTGGCTGTCCATTTTTGTGGGCCCACCGTAGATGCACCTAGCCAGGGCAAGGGGGTAGCACTTGGGTGTTCTGGCACTGGAGCTTGACAGACCCACCAGCCATGTAGGGAAGGCCAGTGCATGACATTTGGGGGTCTTGAGCTTGCAGAAGGCCAGCCATGGGGGTGGAGTGGGCCAGTGCTGGGGGGCTCAGGGCTTGCAGACCACCCAGCTGCAGGAGCAAGGCAGCCTTGGGACCCAGCAAACTGGCCCATACCATGTGTGTGAGACATGGTGTGGGATGGTGGTACTCAGGGCCACTACCAGAGGTGCTCTAGGGCTGCTGACCAGTACCCAATTTATTTTTGTAGGGCAGTGCACAGCATGGGCCACCTTAGCCTGTGGCCTGGGACTGCAGTCCTGAAGCCACTTTGTTGCAAAGAGAGAGAAATTTTTAACTATCTCAGAATGATCCGTTGTATGACTGGTGCCTTGGAACAAGAATGGGTTATTATAGCTCCACTATTGTTAAAGGTTAATGTGCCTGTCATTGCATTCCTTTTTCTAGTTCCCATAACCAGTCCGTAATGAGAGATGAATATATGAGCTATTTCTTTGTGTTGGCAAAATCACAGTTCAGAAAGACACAGTTTCTTAAGTTATTTTTAAACTAATGTGCTGGTTCATGGTTAGATGAACAAAACTGTCTCTTAAAAAAAAAAAAATAGAGGGGGAGATTTTCCATGTTATATCGTCGTTGCAGACGTCCAGATTTTTCTTCTCTCAAAATGGAGGGTAACAGCTTTCTGAAATGAACTCATGACTTGAAAGGGAAACAAATTAAAATAACACAATAAAACAAATGTTGCCAAAAGCTAACCAGTCTGATACTTATCTGAATTATTTTATTGCTGTAAGACCATTAAAACATCTTTGTCATTGTTTTGCATTGTTGTGTTACTGTAAGTTAATGCCAGGAGATTGATGTTGCCCAGACCTCTAGTGCTAAGTAACATGTAACCATTCTTCTGTTCCTAGCTCTTCCATGGACTTTCTGTGTGATCCTGTGTGACAGGGTCTCCTGGGGAGGCATCTGAAAACTGTGGGAATGCCATGACCTCTTTGCTGTCCAGTGACAGGCAGCAAGTTCCTCCAGGAGTTATCACCTAGTCTCAGGGCATTGCAGGGCACCACACCCAACTAGATCACATGAATGTTAACCGGGGTTGCCTTTCACTCGGGGATGCTGTCATCAAATTACACTTACACAGCCACCTACAGGCATAGGCACACCTAAATGCGTTATATGATGGCCTTGCCTAGCCAGTCAAGAACCAATAACAGAGGGACATTAGTCAATTAACCCCCCCCCAGGTTGTAAGAACTGCAGGAAAAGGAGTCTGTCCGCAACATTATAGTAAGAAGTCCATTCCCCACTCATTGTGAGAAAGATGCGCAACAGCTTTATGTTGTTAAAGCTAAGATTTCTTAACCATTTTAGTCAAAAGCACATTGCTTAAGAAAAAGCATTAAATAAGTTTATTAACTACAGAAAATAGATTTCAAATGATTACAAGTGACAAGTCTACGGAGATTAAAAGTAGTCACCAAATGAAACAAACATAAAATTGCAGTGTAAGTTCTACAGACCAGTGTTCGAATTTGCTGTGTCTCATCCTTGTAAGCAGGTACAAACCACTTAAATGCAGGCTGGGCAACATTCCTGACCTGGGACTCCTCACTCCTCCCCAAGTCTTCCTGTCTTCTATCTGATTCTTCAAGCATTCAGCTGGGGAGAGGGAGAATCCCCAGACATCATGTCATACGCTCTGTTTTATGGTCTGTTTCAGCATGCTAGGACAATCAGGGCTTGTGACCTGTGGGGTTATCCTCGTTGGTTAGTTGACCGCCATTGTGAATGTATAAAGAAACCTTCACTGTAAGGGATTCCTGTTAATTGAACCTAGTCTTGAATTGATAAGAAGAGATTTGTTAATGTTGTCTGGCCACTCCACAGTCTGTGGGAGTTTCTTGCTTTGCAACACGCTCTAGTAGCATTCCAACAACATTTCATAACTTCACTTACTATGGTAGCACATTCAATCCAATAGGATATTAATGTTTGTCAGATCGAGACTTATAAAATAATACCAAACAAGGCCTCTCTTGTGGAGAACATGTCATAATTACATGAAATTGGTGCATGCGGAGTTTCTGGGGTGGTGTTCTTAGACATAGTGTGTCACACTGTGGTGTCCTGGGTTACCTTAGGTCATTGGGGGTGCCATAGTGATAGATGGATGGACTGTTTTAGTGTTAGGAAAACCTGTTTGTCTGGTTTGCCTTGCCGCTTGACAATAAAGGTTCAAGATGGAGCTGAGAGTTCACTGGCTCTTTATCAGATTATAATCCATCGGTACAGCATATCTAATGTACACCTTCAGTAACTCATCTAATTTTTTATTTTCAGCTGTTGATTTTTATTTATTTATCAAATGTGCATAAATTAAGATATTATTGAGTTAATACTCTGTACTTTTTAAATTTCTTTAGTGTCTTTCTGGAATATGCAGTATGTCCTATGATATCAAGGTTACAAATGTAATTTCTTCAGATTGTTAAACATCTAGCATAGCTACTCTTCTAAGTGCCATGGAATGTATAAATATTTCAGTTAGTGAGTTCTGATAGCAGTCTTAAATTCTCTCTTACCCCATCTGACACCTTTTTAATCTAAAATATTTTATTAATTTTAGGTGAGAGATGCAGAAAAGCAAATTAATGGTGACAGTTAAGATACTCCCTTCACAAAATGTTTGAGGCTGCAAGATCATTTTATGTTTAAAAAAAATCAAATCAATGTATAAAGACCATAGATTTTCTATCTAGTTACAGTCCTCCTGGGACACTTGGGCTGTCTGTCATCAACAGAAACATTCCTGAAGTCTAATTTCTTGGCATATCTTTTTCTTTTTGGTCACTGAATAGATATGAAGGAGACTTTGTGGTAGAAAATTATGCTTTGAATTACTTGCAAATAGCTAAAACTCAGAAGAGCAGTATATTGAGGACTCTGTTGGAATTGCAGGCTTTCACTCTAAGAGAAGTAGATGAAGTTCCTTTGCATAGGTTCTGTGGTAAAGTGCATGAGCAGACTCAGTAAGGATAAAGATGTTTTAGAACCAAATGGGGTGAGCTGTGTGTCTATATTAGGGAGCAGCCTGTTTTCTATCTCTTTGGGGGCTTAATTCTGAGTGATAGATTGGTCTTATTCTGTAATCTTCCAGAAAGAATTTGTTTTTATCTAACTTCTTGGTTACATAAATTCTACAGACCTTTTCCATAATGGTGAACTGCAGGGCTGTGGCATGTGTCTGCTTTTCATAAGCATGTGAATCATGGAGGTGACACACCCTTCAGAAATATCAAGAATCATCATCTATGCTATTTAAACAGGTGGGTGTTTTACATAGAGGTGGAGGCTCAGCCTATGGTTCTTTGACAGATATGGCTGATACACATTTAGCAGTATTATTTGCACACCATTTGCTGCTCAGAGTTAATGAAATGTTTACCTGTTCTGAGTTTCCTAGTTTATACAACAGAAGAGGTCCTCTTTATGACCAAAAGATGCATTTTTTGAGAACACTTATAAAATTAGCCAGGGCTATGTCATCCTTAAGGAGCTCACAGTCTAGGCTAGATAAAACAGTGTAATGATGGCTTCTCTTTCTCTGCACCACAGGTTATCATAAGTGTTTCGACCTTCACTGAATGAGTGCCCAGAGCTCAGACCTGTACCTCTGGAGGTAAAGAGATTACTCAACTATAGAATGCTATGGATCAGGCACAAGAGAAGGATGAGACACACACTTTCATAATAACAAAGGGAACATTATTATGCATAAGGGATGACAGAGGAAGATTGCACAATATTAAGGCTCCTTGTTTTCTATTTAAATTTCCTTTACCCATCTAGTTCTAAATCTCAGAATACATTAACATTTTACTTACGTTAATTATAATTTCAAATATCTATGGAGCCAAATCAATCTTATTTCAAATCAATAGTTTTTTATTTGTAGTGACTAAATAAGGACTACAGATTTTGGCCCGCAGTACTGAGATGGGATCAAATGATCCCATTAATTAAAAAGAAGTCTCAATAACATGCGAGCCTGAATGATAAGAAAGAGGTCAATAAAAAATTTTGAAATTGAAAAACTGAGAGGTGACTTTGGCTTACAAGGTCTTTTGGAGTGTGGAATATTGTAAACAAGGACTCTTGTTTAGATAAAATATTGTGGGTGTTAGGACAGAATGAGACAAAATGTTTTCTTTGACTGACAGGATCTAGCATGAGAAAGCTGGAACATAATACGGCAAGTTCGGTATTATTGTTTGTAAACCTAGTAACAATTCCCTGCAATTCTGTTAGAGATGCTCCTGAATCTCAGTGCTTTATTGAGATTCTGAGGGTTTACACAGACCATGTCCCCAAAATCCAAGTTATGCATGATTTTTGTTTGGTTTGGCTTTGCAAAGTATAAACCTCAGTAACAAGATTATGCAACATCAACACCATCCCCAATTTTGCCCATTTCTATTTGAAATGAAGATGGACCAAACCCAGAAATATTTGTAACTGGTTTTGATTTAGGAAGCAAAGCTTAACAGATTGCTCTTTGCATAATGAAAGCCATTCCATCTGGCATTGTTGTGGATTGTCTAGCTCACCTTCTAACCAGATTGTTTTACTTTTGTATTGCTAATGTACATCTGGATTGAGGTTTCTTCAAATCCTGTCATAAGTTAATTAAAAAGATAGTGTCAAGTAGTTTAAGGTCCATCTGTGTTTTGTTAACATGTTTTTCAAAAATAAATACATGAAAAGAGATAATGAATTTTTAAAATTATTATATAAAAAGTTTTTAACTTAAATATTCTCCTGAACATGAAAATGACTAACACAAAAACAGTTAATTTAATTAAATAAAATGAGGTAAACTTGAAATCTTGCAACATAAGGGCAGAATATACATCTTTTTACGTTGATTAGCCTGAACTGTTAATAACATCTGATACACTGATACCACCAATACCAAATTTAATATTTATTTTTTAGCTTGTGATTTGTTACAGTTTCTATCCAAAAAAATAAGAGTTTGTTTTCAGTCCAAATGAATTTTAGTTTAAATTTTAAGAAAAAAAGATTTCAATCCTGTAATGGTTTAAATATGTGCCCAACTGTACATACATGAGTAATCCAGTTGATTTCAATAAACTACTCTAGTGTGCAAAGTTCAAAATGTTTATAAGCCTTTCTAGTAGTGGGGGTATAAGTAACATGAAAAAAAATCTGCAGGAGAGAGAACAATGTGTGTGATTCACTTTGTAGTAGAAGATCCCTTCTAGTAAACACTAAATGCTATCTACTTCAGTAGATACCAGATTCCAAGAAATACAAAGACTTCTAGTATGAAGAAAAAGTGATACCCTGTAGTACAATATACCAGGACATCTATACCAATCTGTCCCATAGCCTCCTCACTTACTTATTCTTGTTATTTTTTTATTCCTACTTTTTAAAAAAGCTTCACATATTGTTCAATGGAGTGGGTCAGAAAACTGAATATCTGATCTGTAGAAAATGCCGATATTTTAGAGTAGGTTTTCATTCCAAATGAGAACACCCAGATCCTCCCTTACCATCATTCTTCAGTGTGCAGGTAGTGCAGCACCTTCTGCGTGGCCTCTGCATGTTCTACATCCCTAATAAACCATGGTAGTTGCACTAGATTTAGGACATTCTGCCCTAGCACAGGGGAGGCAGGGTAGGATTTGGCCTGCAGTGAACATGTAAGATGAAGTTCCATTGCTTTTATGCTATTTATCTAATTCACATTCTTAACTAAGTGGGGATCTCTGTCTGGGAAGAGTGTTGCAGTACAGGCAGAAAGGAAATGCATGATTAGACTTATGTAGCTATAAAAACTCTGGTGGAAGTGATATAAATGTTCCTTTAAGAAATATAACAATTTCTGAAGAAAACTGTTGTCCTTAATTTCCCTTTTGTTCTCCTTTACCTTCCAATAGACCCTTTCATCCCATAACTCTGGAACTTTATTTGGAAGGGAATGTGGGTTATGTCAACAGCCAAGATGGCCAGCAAATTATGGAAACTGCCCGAGGTGTATAAACATTTATATTTTGGGCAGTTGTCATTGGTAGTAAGGGAAACTATGATGAGGAATTCTGGACAGGAGAATAGAACCAACTATCTGGCTAATAAAAACATAGCTTTTTATAGTGTCCTTATGTTCTGGATTCTATAACTCTTACATCGATTAGGATTTATTTGCCCAAGTAGTCTCATTGAATTTAATGGGACTGTTAGAAAGTAAGACATAACTCAGTGTGAGTAAGGGTGGTAGAATCTGGCTCATAGATGTTAAAATAATTTCCTGAATTATTTGAAAATGACTATCTGCAAAGATATATTCAGTTCCGCATTTTCAGTAGATTCTCTTCAGGAGTTCATGTTTACCACCTAATCTTTTTCTAGTTCAGGAGGACTTCAATTTAATCTGGGCTCTTTTCCAATTATGATGTTAATGAACATTAGCACTTATTAAATGTTGCAAATAAAACCAATATGTGTCAAGTATATGTGATTGAGACTGATATATTTTTGACATCCACAGTACAGTTTAGTCTTAATAAAAGAAACTGATGCATAAGAAAGAAAATAATAAAACTTTTTTTTCCCCATCCATGGTACAGAAACTCAGTATTGAAGCTTTCAAAATAAATGACTATTTTTTCCCATTTCAAAAAAATGCATGCGATGCAATCTTAAAACAAGTACAAGAAGTTCCCAATGGATTTTGAACATGAACAAAAACATTTCCTGCATTCTTATAATAATGCTGTGTTTACTTTGCCAATTAATTAATCATTACCCAAAACAGCTTGTGCATTACCAATGCCTCCATTTTACATTTATGAACCTGGAGAAAAGTCTTTTCAATTTTCTTGTAACCATTTTTTGGTTTAGTACCCAAAAAGGTGTAGAGAGAGAGTTAAATTGTGGCTTATCATTTTTTATTAATTACAGTGCAGAAACACTAGGAGCCCAAGTGTAAGGGGGAATACCAGGCCCGCTCTGTCACAGAGAGGGTTAAGGTCTCACTGCAGGCTGAAGAGACCGCTCCTCTCTGCCTTTGTGGGCATGCTCAGCATGGAGTGGATATATAAAGGCAGCAAGCCAACTCAGTTGGGGCTGGCTGCTGACCAGGAAGTCTGTGGATTATTGACTTCCTCCAGGAAACTGCTATGGAGGCCAACTCCAGAACCAAGCCAGGATGAGCCCCCGGTGGATCCTAGGCTACCAGGTGAGCCCTGAGGAGGAAATGGGCTGCTAGCAGCCATGCTGATGGGGGACTCCAGATGCCTTGGAGAATCATGGAGCTTTGATGCAAATGAGAAGGCAGGAAGTAGCCCAAGGTTCTTGAATGGTGTCACAGGATGCAAATCAGGTTACCAATCCAGTATGTTTCATGATGACCCCCACTGCAACCCCCCTCACTGATGGGGCTCGGAGGAGCAGGGAGGGCCCAAGTCCCCTACCCTGAGTGCTGCCCTATTGCCCCAACCAGGGGTTCACTTTATTGTTCATTAAGCCATACTGCCTTCATTACAGGGCTGACTTGGGCCATTGGAGCACAGTGCCCTGATTAGAGGGCTGTTTACTGACTGTAGCCATTAGGCCACATTCCTGATTGGATGGTTATCTTGCTGACTTTGGCCATTAGGCCATGTGACCATGAAGAGAACAGCGGTTCCAGCAACTTTGACTGCCATGTTGCCTTGTCCCAGAAGAGAGTCTGTTGGGGTGGATTTGACCCAATGACTTTTTCCACCTGCCTCAGCATAAGCACCCTGATGCCTGTAATGAGGCATACTAGCCCCCCAACACCATGTCATGGACTGGGACCTCATTGTGGTGGGTGCTATACAAACACAGAACAAAACCACAATCCCTGGCCCGAAACACTTACTCTCGTCTATGGCACTACACTGGAACTCAAGGGATCTGGATGTCCTCCTCAGCTGTGCTGATAATTCCCTGTGCCTCAGTTTGTAAATTGATTCAACTAATACTTCTTTTCTACTGCTCTTTGCTTGTCATGTCTATTTAAACTGTAAACTGTTCTGAACAGAGATTCTTTCTCTCTACACAGGAACAAGTCCCTACCAGAGTAATCTGCAAAAAAATAGACAAGATCTATACTGGGCATCCCAGGTACCACCCTAAGACAACTAATCAAATGTAAATCTTGTGCTTTCTAATGTTTTGGATAACTTGTTCTAAGTGAGCTGTCACCCACCACTAATTTAGACAGAGTTAAATGCCAGAAATCTGCAGCAGTTCTTCAGGATTATGAAACAAAGAATTTATCAGGGAGAGTTGGTTACAAATATTTTGACTAAACATTTTTCCACTGAAAAACTCCAGTTCATCAATACCAAAACTTTTAATGGGAAAGGGTTGGTTATACTACCTTCCTGCATTTGAAAAAAAAGTTTCTGAACGGTTGAAATGGGATGTTTTAGTTCAAAAGAACTTTGTGTTCTAAATGTACTTTTAGGAAAAAAACCCAAACATTTTATAAAAAAGATTGAAGATTGAAATCAGAATGAGTTGGAAGGGGAAAATTTTTCAAAAATTTGCTAAAAATATGAAATCAGATTATAGGTCAGTTTTAATAGTGAACATCTAAATCTTCATAGAAATACAGATGATTAAATTCAGACTGTAAAATCCTGAGCAACTGCAAATAAATAGCAAGGATCAGTGAGTGAGTGTTTATGAACTTTAAAAACAATGGAAAGACAAAGACTAGAAAATTTCAACCTTCTTTTATGTTAATGTTACCTTCAATGTAGCACAAAGTGAGCAATTTAAACATGATTTAAGCCCTTCATCCTGAACATAACTTGACAAAATATAATTGCAGGTCCGCTGATAGATACTTAAGTGTAGAATGCTGCAAGAGAAGAACTTAGAAGAAGACTGAAAAGAATGAGCTCTGACTTAAAGTGCAAGAGGGGTTATTCAAACCTCAGAAATGACACAGTAATGGCTTCCCATATCTTTACAGGGAAAATTGCATGCCTACTTAATGCTGCTCATCGCAACACTGTAAAGAAAATAGAGCACTGAATATATTGTGACCAGGCTACTGATGGTGCTATCCAGGAATTCAAGAAAAGGTATAAAAAAAAAATTGACGACAATGAAAAACATGAGAACTTCTCAGTTGAAGGCATCCTAAAATTCTGTCATTTGGGTATTCAGCATCTGTTTGACTCTCAGGCCGTGTACACACTAGAGAGTTATAACACAAGCCATCTTATTGCACTGTAACAAGCACACCGTCCACACTACAATCCCCCTTATTGCTCTGTAAGTGCCCTCTCATTGCACAATAATAAAACCATCTATGCAAGAGGAATCACAGCTATTCCAGAACAGCTATTGAGCTATAATGAATGTGTGAGCAGATGTGTAAATTTTTTGCACAATAACAAGCCTCCAGAAATGTCCCATAATTCCAAGAATGACTGTTCTGGTGGTGGTCTTGAATTCCACTGCTCTGATGCTGCTCCCCCCCCCCCCCCCCCCGTGAGGCCTGGGAAGTTTTGAATTTTTTCTTGTAGTCACTTTCTATTCCTACTGTTTGCAGAGAAAATGTGTTTGCAGGGAGCAATACCAGCTGAACGTGGTAAATGTTCGCCTGCCTGAAGTGCATCTGAGGTGCATCATCTGATCAGCATCTGGGGAGAGTCTGCTGTGCAGGCACAGTTATGTGGCACAAGGAAAAATTTCAACACGTATGGCCAGATTTCTTGTGCCATGTTGGAGAAAGGTTATGATAGGGACACACTGCAGTGCAGAGTCAAAGTGAAGGAACAGCTACTCAGCTGTCTCAAAGCCGGGGAGGCAAACTGCTGTTTGGGCTATGCACCAGTAAAATGCCAACTTTACAAGGAGCTGGAACCCATTCTCTGAAGGGACCCCAAGTCCACATCCCGTGCAGGAACATCATCCTCCGAGAAGCCAGGAGGAGAGGGTGATAGATGAAGAAGCTGAGATGGAGGATGACCCAGAGGAAAGATGCAGCACAGCAGACATTGGGAGCCAGGATCTGTCCCTCTCCCCCTGCTCCAAGCCATGTTTGCACAGCCCATGCTGCTCTGTTTGGGAGATAACTTTTCACTATAAAGCAGAAGACTTATCAGCCATTGTCCACAGCATTTATTATCAAAGCATGGGGTGTATGGGGTGCCAGTGTCAGAGGTAGTACCTCTGTCAGATGGTCTAGTCGCACCCTTCGGGGTGGTTCGTCTGCCTTGGTCCCCACCTGGCACCCAACTCTCACCTGTGGCTCCAAGTAGCTGTTTGCATGCAACAGCGGCCACACCCCGGTAAACCGCTTCGACTGGCGGGCTAAACCAGGTGAGGGTAGCCGACGGGTCTTATACCCTCGGTATTTTCGGGCTTGCCTACCTTGCATGCGAAGACTGGACTCCGGCTGACTCTGCGGATATAACCTCTATCAGGTTCAATGGAGAGGAAGGCAGATACAGCAGTACACTGTGGAGCGCAGAGAGCAAGATGAGGCACGTAGGTTATCTTGATCATCCACTGCATCTGTCCCCATCTCCAGTCATCTCACCTTGTTCTTGCCACTGGAAATTGATGGTCTTGGACGAGAGAGTGAGGTCGATGTTGCGCAACTCTTCCTCACTTTAATCAAAGTTTTGCGCAAGTCATCAGTCATCCTTTACCCATTCCACTGTCCCCAAGTCCTGTGGTGATGGACGTGCGACGTAGTGACAGGTGTGGGTTCACTGGTAGTCGTAGCCGCAAACCTGGACACAGGCGGCTAAGACTATAGGGTCATTCTCCACTGAATGGAGCAACAGTGGAGTTCAGCAGCTGTCTGAGCGACTGAGCAGCTCTGTTTAGGACCGCACTGCTCACCTCCTTGGTATTGAGGAAGGGGCTAGAAAAGGTGCCCTAAAAATTGCTTGCTCCATATTATCCTAGCTGGTTTATCGCGGCCGGCAGGAACCCTACATATGCGGTCGAAACAAATCATCAAGGAAAAAAGCAAGGACTACAATTCTGAACCTCACTACGTGGAACGTTCGCACGCTTCTTGAAAGAGATGGTTCAGATAGACCTCAGAGACATACAGCACTTATTGCAAGTGAGCTTGCCAGATACAATATTGATATCGCTGCCTCAAGTGAGACCAGGCTGGCGGGAGTGGGCGAACTTTGTGAAGAAAGTGCAGGTTACACCTTCTTCTGGAGTGGTCGAGGACTGCAGAGCGATGAGAAGCTGGAGTCAGCTTTGTAATAAAGAAAACACTTATTGGCAGGTTGGTTGGTCCCCCTAGAGGTGTGAACGATCGCTTAATGACGTTGAGACTCCCCGTCTAGGAGGGCAGAAGTTTGCCTCCATTGTTAGCGCCTATGCTCCCACCATGACCAATTCGGATGTGGTTAAAAACAAGTTTTATGAAGACTTGAATGATGTCATCACTGCTGTTCCCAATGCCGATAAACGCATCATTCTTGGTGATTTTAATGCAAGAGTTGGTTGTGACAGCACCTTTTAGGAAGGAGTGATTGGAAAGCACAGTATTGGTAACTGGGTGTGAAAGTATCAAGACGTCTGAATGTCAACAAGCTGATGGTCAGCGATATCAAGCAGCATTTTGTCGATACTCTAGACAAATGCTTGCAGTCCACCATGTTGGATAATCAGGACGTGGAGGCAGCATGGGCCGCACTATGTGAGACAGTGTATAACACGGCCATGGAGTGTCTTGGACCCTCCCTCTACTAGGAAGCATAAAGACTGGTTTGACGAGAATAGCACAGAGGTAAAACAGCTACTAGAGGACAAACGCCCTGCCTACAAAGCTCATCTGGATGACCCAAAGTCAACAGCGAAAAAAGATGCGCTGAGGAACGTACGCAGCACTATTCAACATAAACTGCGTCAGATGCAGGATTCCTGGTTGAGCCACAAAGCTGATGAGATACAGGGCTTTGCAGATAGGAACGACATGAGGAACTTCTGCAAAGGGCTGAAAGAAGTTTACGGCCCTACCACCTCGGGCTTATTTCCCCTCCTCAGTGCCGATGGGTGATTACCGATAAAAAGAAAATTCTCGGAAGATGATGATGCCATTGATCGGCTGCCTCGAGTTCCGATTAGCAAGACTTTGGGCACTACACCCGCTTTGGAGGAGATACAGGAAGCAACTCGTATGTTATCCAATGGCAAAGCACCTGGCTCAGATTCCATTCCAGCTGAAGTCTACAAAGAAGGTGGCACTGCCCTAGCAGAGAAATTCCATCAGCTGTTCCAGTACATGTGGCAGCACGAGACAATCCCACAAGATTTCAAAGATGCTTCCATAATACATCTCTACAAGCATAAAGGAAATCGTCAGGTCTGCGCCAACCATCGTGGAATTTCTCTGCTATCCGTCGCTGGCAAGATTTTGGCCAGAGTTCTTCTCAACCGCCTCACTGCACACCTTGAGCAAGGTCTCCTGCCAGAGAGCCAGTGTGGCTTCCGTGAAGGTCGTGGGACTATCAACATGGTGTTTGCTGCCAGACAGCTTCAAGAGAAGTGTCAGGAGCAAAATGTTGACCTATACTCTATCTATGTCAATTTGACCAAGGCATTTGACACAGTCAACAGGGATGGCCTATGGAGGATCCTGGCAAAATACGGATGTCCTAGAAAATTTATTGCCATTGTACGACAGCTACACAATGGCATGTTGGCCAGAGTATATGACAACGGAGAGACATCCGAACCATTCTCTGTCTCAAACGGAGTGAAGCAGGGCTGTGTTCTTGCTCCCACTCTATTCAGTCTTATGTTTTCCACTGTGTTGACAGGTGCGGTCAGAGACGTGAAAACAGGCATCGGCATCAGATATCGTACTGATGGCTCACTCTTCACCCTCAGGAGGCTTCAAGCTAAAACTAAGATCATGACGACACAGTTGTTGAGTTCTTATTTGCTGACGACTGTGCCCTTAACACTGCCTCCGAAGCTGACATGCAGTTCGTCGCTGACAAGTTTTCTGCGGCCTGCACAAACTTCGGCTTTACTATCAATACAGAAAAGACCAAAGTAATGTATCAGCCCGCCCCACGAAAGCATTACTTTGAACCCAACATCACTATCAACGGACAGCGTCTGAATGCGGTGAACAAGTTCACCTACCTTGGAAGCATACTATCCAGAAACGTTGTCATTGATGACGAGGTGAATGCCAGACTCACCAAAACTAGTGCTGCTTTTGGTAGACTCCACAAGAATGTGTGGAATAGGAGAGGCATCACCCCAGCAACAAAGATCAAAGTGTACCGTGCCATAGTTCTTTCCACATTGCTCTATGGGCTGTGAGACGTGGACAGTCTACCAACGTCATGCAAGAAAACTAAACCATTTCCATATCACCTGCCTTTAGAAAAATTCTTGGCATTAAGTGGCAAGACAGGATCCCAGATACCGAGATCCTTGTTCGTGTCGGCCTGCCCAGCATCTATACCATCTTGATGCAAGCACAACTTTGCTGGGCAGGTCATGTGGCTCGCATGCCAGATCATCGGCTACCAAAGAAACTGTTATATGGTGAACTCCAACAAGGCAAACGCTCTCAAGGGGGCCAGACAAAGCGCTTCAAGGATACTTTAAAAGCGTCACTAAAGGCCTTGAGTATCAGCTATTTTACATGGGAACTGAGAGCCCAGGACAGAGGAGAGTGGCGTTCAGCTGTCCGTTGGGGTATGGAAACATGCAAAGCCAACTGGATTGATGCAGCTGAGCAACACAGACGAGCCAGGAAAGATAATGCCAGCAAACTTCCATCAGCTGCCACCATTCCCTGTCCGCATTGTCAGAGAACTTTCCGGGCACAGATTGGTTTGATCAGTCATTTGCGCACCCATGGACCCCCACCCCAACCCCTGGATGACTAGATGGTCTTCGTTGTTACCGACGGACAAATGAATGAATATTATCAAAGCATAATGCATGCAGCAATTCCCATGGCTTCCTCCACTGTGAGCTCACTGAAACCTTCCTGGATGTGTCTCCAGAGTCTATTAATCAGGTTCCTCAGCAGAGCAGATGTGTTTCCTCCCCTACAGAAGGACACTCTACCTCACCAGCTACAAAGCACGTTCCTGGGGACCATGGCAGCACACAGTGCTGCAGTGTAGCGGCCAGGCTTAAATCTATTAGCATGGAGAAGATGGATTTTAGCTTGCCATGGTACTCTGAGGAGTGATACATCAGCTTTTATGGCCACCTCCTCTGAAAAGTGGGGCCACAGATTAAAATTATTACTCAAATAACACAGTCAGGGACTACACAGGTTACCTCCCCTCACTGGAACCCTAGAAAAAAGGTTAAAGGAGCACTCATGACCTCTATTTGGAACTCACCATTTCCAGGATAATGTGGAAAATGCAGTGTGATGGTCAGAGTGCAATGTGTCTTCCTAATTGTTACATCACATTCTTTGAGGCTTGTAAGAACAAGTACTTTATTAAGTTTCTTTCTCTTGTAGAAATGAGCTTGTGGGGAAGATGGCCAACACCTGCAGACCACGTCAGCCAGATTAGAAAATGGCATCAGAGAAGCAAAGAAGATACGTTACAGGACCTGCTCGTGTCAAATGAGGCTTCAAGGAGAGAGGACAGAGCCTGGAGGCATGAACTGAAAGAGGATTGCAAACAGAATTCTAAGAGAAGACAACAGCATAAGGACCAATTGAGTAATGCTATGAATGAGCAAACAGATCTCCTTAGAAGATTGGTTGCTCTCCAGGCACAGTCTCTGCAAGCTCATCCACATCTACCCCCACTCCAACCTCCTCAGACACAGCAGCATTTCATCACATATTCCCCACAGACTCCCATTAAACATTTCTATGAAGGCCAATGACCCTCTTGTTACACTCTAACAGCCACCCCTTCAAAGATGGGGTGGGGGGATTAGTCCTAGACATATATGCAACTTTGAGACCTGTAGTGGGCCTCACAGTGAAAAGGTATACATGCTCAGTGACTAATGAATTTTCAATAAAAATTATAAATAAGATGTTCACATTGTACCTTGACTCTTCATTGATACAGAACCAACTTTTACTAAAGCAAAAATAATGTTTATTCAAGAAATCCTCCAACATGTTGCCCTTGCTGCTGCAGTGCCCCACAGCTCTCAGCATCACATTTTCACAGTGATTATACATCCCTTTGTTAAGGGTTTTCATTACTGAAATGATCCCTCAGTAAAAAAAAAAAAAAATGTCGTGTGGCACTTTAAGACTAACAGATTTATTTTTTGCATGAGCTTTCGTGGGAGAATATCCCACTTCATCAGATGATTCGAAGATGGGTGAACTTACAGAATGGAATGAAAATAAATGCAAGGGGGCGTCAAACATAGGATCAGGTCATACAGTAACAGCAAATCAGAGCAGTTGTTAGGTTCAAACCCCAGGAAGCTTGAAGTCAAATTACTTTTTGTAATGGGAAAAGAACCCATAGTCTTGATTCAGTCCTGCTTTCACAGAATTTAGTTTGCATATTAATTCGAGTTCAGCTGTTTCTCTTTGAAGTCTTGATGTCCCAGTCACATCTCTGATGACGGTTGTTAACAAATCATTTATCGAGTGATTAGAAAGATGGAAGTGCTCAGTAACTGGTTTCTTTGTTTTGTGATTTCTGATGTCAGTGCCACACAACTCCGTGTGTGTGTGTGTGTGTGTGTGTGTGTGTGTGTGGTTTTTGCTGGACTAGACTAACATGGCTATCCCTTTGGAAAATGCTCCCTCAGTGCCTCCCTTTAATGAATGGCTCCCTGTTGAGCCCCCTTATACTCCTGTCATCTGGCTGCTCATACATGTAGCAGAGGTAATCAGCCACCGTGGCCCTCTCAGAGGAAATCTCTCTCTCTTACTTTCACAAAGGTTATGAAGGAAATGGCACATCGTGATGACAGCAGGAATATTGTGCTCATTTAACTCAAGCTTCCCATACAGAGACCTCCAGTGCCCTTTCAATCTCCCAAAGGTGGACTCCATAGTCATTCTCTACCTATTCAGTCTGTAATTGAAACTGTTCCTTGCTGGCATTGAAGGTGCCTATGTAGGGCTTAATAAGCCATGGCATCAGTGGGTATGGTGGGACACCTAGGATCACTGTTACCATCGCCATACCCCCAATTGTGATTTTTTTTTCATCTGGAAAGAAGGTGTCTGCTTGTAATTTCCAGTATAGACCTGTGTTCCTGAAAATATGAGCATCAGGTACCTTCCCTGACCATCCAGCATATTTATCAGTGAAATCTCCACAGTGATCCACAAGTGCCTGTAGCACCACGGAGCAGTGGCTCTTCCTGTTCATGTATTCATTCACAAGATGGTTTGAAGCTAGTATTGTGATATGTGTGCCATCAATTGCCCCACCATAGTTAGGAAACCCCATGGCTGCAAATCCATCCACTATCTCACACACGTTATCAAGAGTTACAGTCCTGTGCAGCAGAATGTGATTGATGGCCCTGCACTCTTGTGATAATGCTGCCCCCATGGTGGACCTGCCAACTCCAAATGGGTTTGCTACAGAGTGGTAGCAGTCTGGAGTTGCTGGCTTCCATAGAGCAATTGCAGTGTGCTTCTCCACAGTGAGGGCAGGTCTCATTCTAGTGTCCTTGCGCCAAAGAGCAGGGGCAGGCTCCGTGCACGGTACCACGAAGGTGGCTTTAGTCATTCGAAAATTCTGTAGCCTCTGCTCATCATCCCAGACCTGCATAGCAATGTGATCCCACCACTCTTGGTTTCTATCTCATGATCAGACATGGCGGTGCACCACAACTCAGCAATGCAGTGCTTCTGGTCTCCATGGCAGTCAGCGGCTTCGTTTCCTCCACTTCCTTTTCTGATTCAGAGCTCAATGTGTAATGTGTGCCCTCAGAGATGCGTTTATAATGGTGCAGGCGACAGTGGTGAGTAGAGCTGGAGCCATGCTTTCAGGAGAGGATCGCAGACAGAACCGCCCTTAGGGGAGGGCAAGTGGGGCAGCCGCCCTGGGCCCTGTGCTTTGGGGGGGGCCCCGCGGGGCCTGCACCGCTGCCCCCCCACCCATGTGGGGGACCTGCACCAGCCCCTGCACTCCCACAGCGAGCCCCCAGTGTTTTCCCACTGGCAGACACAGGCTCAGTCAGAGGCTGCTCTGCTGGTGAGTAGCCTGCCACCCCTCCCCTGGAGCCTGCAGCTGAGCCATTAGCTGGAGGTGGGAGGGAGGTTTAACCCTTTCCCCCTCCAGGAGACGCTGGCAGCACCAGCCCAGGGAACACACAGCCAGGTAAGTACTGTGGGTGGTGGTGGGGGGGTGTTGTGGGACCCTGAGCCTGAGCCAAGGGGGGAGTTGGCTGGGGACCTGCCCCCCCCATCCCCTGGGGACCCTGGGTCAGGCCAGCAGCCAGTCAGGGGTAGGCCTGGGGTCCAGGACTCCCCATGGGCCATGGATCTTCCCAGGCCAATGTGGGGCAGGTGGCCAGGGATCAGGCCCACCTGCGCCTTTTGTCAGGCCAGTGGCCAGGCTGGAGGAGGATGGGGGGGGGCGGCGGCTGGGGATCCAGGACTCTCCCTGGGCCCCAAGTCACATTGGGCTAGTGGGGGGCAGGTAGATCAGGGATTATGCCCCTCGAGGCTCCAGGTCATGCTGCTGGCCAGGCAAGATGATGGCAGGCAGGCCAGGCCCAGGTCTGACCCTCCCCATCCCTCCCAGCTAAGTGGTGAGGCTGGAGGGCAGGCTGGGCCGGGGTTCTCCCCCAGCCCAGGCTGTGAGGCCAGGGGGCAGGCTGGGCCAGGGATCACTTCCCCAAAACCCAGGGGGCGAGGTCAGGGCCAGGGTTGCCCCCTCCTCCTCTATGCTCAGGTGGTGAGCCCAGGGGGCAGACCCGAGCAGCGGTCATTCCTGTCCAAAGCCAAGGTGGCAGGGCCGGTGGGGGCACATGGGCCTGTGGTTGTCCACCACAAGCCCAGGCAGCTAGGCCGGGGGTCAAGCTGAGCCAGGCATCATTCGCACCGCTCCCCAAGCCCAGGTGGCGATACCAGCAGGCCAATGGGCAGGCTGGACCAGGGGTTGTTTCCCCCACCACCAGTCCAGGTGGCAAGGCCCAGGGTCACAGGCCTGGGCAGGGGTCAACCCCCACGCCTTCCCAAGCCCAGGAGGGCAGGCTGGGCTAGGGGTCATCTCCCAATTCCAGGCAGTAATGCTTGGGAGCAGGTGGAGCCAGGATTTGTGCCCTAGGCAGCGAGGCCAGGAGTCACCTCCCCCTAGCCCAGGCAGCAGGAAAGTCTGACCAGGGGTCAAACCCCAGGCCAGTGGACTGGTGGGCAGCTCTGGCCCTGTGTCAAACCCTTGCCCCCCAGGCCAGTGGGCAGGTCTGGTGGGGATCCCCTCCACGTAGCCCAAGGGCAAGGCTTGGGGGCAGCAGGCAGGCCTGGCCAGGGATCCTCTGTGATCATTGATCACCAGCCATTTACAGACATGACTTTCACATTGTGTTTTGTTCTTTTCTTTCTGGAGTGGGTCCTTGCTTTTGTGGGAGTTGTTTGCATGGCTTAGCCATTAAGGTAGCACTTGAATTTCATCAGGACAGGCTGGTGTTGACTAATTCCATCACACACATCCTTCATTCTCACACCCTGTTCACACATTTAAATGAAATTCCAGAGTATACACCTAAACCAAATTTTATCAAGAATACAAAATGGAGTTCTAAATTCACAACATTCAGCTTTGTGGGACGTTGGTTATAATGTCTATTAAACTGAGTTAGTTATTTCAGTTATGATATTAAAGAACAGATACAGTGTTGCCTACCAGATGCTTTAAAGGTACATTCAATTCATTTTATCTATCTGTGTCCCTACATTGTGGCTACAGAAGCCTGGCCCGACACTAGCAGGAAGAATACAGTTAGGGGAAAGAAATTCCTTGAGTGAAGTATATGGTATTAACTTCTACAGTATTGCCAGTTTCAAGCGATCAAAAGTCAAAAGAATGGCAAAAATAAGTCTTTTTTCTTTTTGGCCAGAGATTATACTGTGTTTTTAAACTAATCTCTTGATGTTTGAATTACCCCTGCCCATCCCAGGGTGAGTAAGTGACAATTGGTGTTGCCTGCCCATTCTCTCCCACAGATAGATACTGAGTAAGTTTTCATCTTTCTACCCATCTTTTATATTTGCTGACCGTCAAGTTAATTTATGGATCTTCTTGTGTCTTGCTTCCTCAGAGCTCCTGGGTGATCATTGTAAATGTCTGGTGATCAGACGTGACTTTCATCTTGTATTTTGTTCTTTTCCTTTCCCCCTCCCGCCCTTTCTGGGGTGGATCCTTCTTGCTTTTCCCATCCTGAGTGAAATGGACTTGTTTGCCTCATGGGTTCCCTAACTTCCCCCACCTGCTTTGCGTACACCTGTAAGCTGGGACCAGGCCAGACCCTTTTTAAATTTCCTGCCCTGCAGCATGCCCAGGCATTTGGCCTAGGGCAGGAATAGCATGGGAAATTGTAGATGCTGTGCTGCCTTCCCTGGTGCCTGCCACCCAGCTGCTCTTCTCCCCTTATTCTCCTGACACCCTCCTCTATCCTCCCCTGCTCCCCACTCTCTTGCTGCCACTCAGAAGGGGCAGGCAAGCATCACAGCAAAGTTTATGGGAGGGGTGGGATCTATTTAAAAATCTTGGGAACCACAGCAGTAGACGTATCTGGTATGGGTTGGCGGGGTGGCATCTCACAGCTGGGCACAGAGCTGTGTGCCAGCTGTACACCCAGATACCAACAACTTCCCCAGTGCATGGGGAACCTATGCAAGTTGGCTGGAAGTCCCAGGGACAGTATGATCCATCACCCTCCTTCTTACTCCTATTTGCGGAGCTTCTTGGCTCCTGGTATTCAGCAACAGGAACCTAGAGGGGTAGAGAAAGATTTGCCCTGTCAGACACTCCCCTGGGCCAGCTGGCCCTGCCCCCCAGTGATGGGGGGTTGTGGGGGCCCCACACCCCCCTAGGGCTGGCCCTGATCACAGAGATGCAGGAAGTACTGGAGCAATGTTGAAAACGGGCACAAGTTGCTAGCAGCTACAGAAAATGATGGAAAGGGACTACAAGGCCCACCGTGCTCAGTGCTCCTCTCCTTCTACCCAGGGGTCTGAGTGCTGGAAGCTCCTGAGTGGCATGGTGGGATAAGTTCCCACAATTCAATGCTCTTTCTGGTGAAAATGCAATGAACAGTGTGGACACACTGTTCCATTGTAAGAACTGCAGTGTGGCCATGCAGTTGTGCAGTAATTAAATCCCATTTATTATAAAGTAATGACTTACCGTGGAACAATTTTCTAGTGTAGGTACATCAGTGAGAGAGAAGTAGCACCTCGCATAGTTTTAAAGAACACTGTAATTTCTTCTGCAGTCACTAGCAGCTAGATTCACAGTTTGCTTGTTAAAAAAGGAGGAATGTTGTGCTTTGTTACATCAAATGACCATTAATGTGTTAAAGTTTGTGTTAAGTATAATAAGGGCTTTTGATTAAAACACAGCAGACACTCTACACCAGAAGGGACTCTACAGAGAGATGGACTCTAACTTACAATAGAAGGAAGTTTTTTGAGAGACATTTGCCATAAAGTTATGTTTTGTTGGCTAATGGGTTAACATGCATTAGGAAAGCTGAGAAGTTCTTAAAGAATCTGAGTAAAACCAAGGACAGAGAATGGCCTGTGTATAGTAGAAACTTGTGTTGACCTAAGTTAGCTTTTTGCACCATAACAGTGGTAGTTTACACACTGCAATCACTCTTCACCACTCTAACTCCATGCTTATATAATTCCCTGGATTTTGTGACAAAATAAAACCACCTCACAGAGAGGTATAGAGATTTTTGCACCAAGCTTTTAGCTACAAAGCCTCAGTATAGACATTGTGCTTGGTTATTTATGTCCTGGTAGATTGTCTCCACATCTCATCTTCCCAGCTGATCATGATGGCTCCAAGTACCAAATGCTCTTGGAGCACACCAGAGCTGCTGGATCTTATCAGCATCTGGGGAGAGGAAACTGTGCAGTCCCATGGGGTGCTGAGCTCACACCCATGCTGCACTTCACTCCTCTCCACCATCCCACAACTCCTAGTGGCATGAGGTGATGAGCTGCACGCAGGGCTGGATCAATGCGGGAGGTATAAGGACTTAAAGCCCCGGGAGACACCAAGCTCCAGCCCTTAAAGCACTTGTGTAATCCAGCCCCCCCCCCAGCTCAGCAGAGCGCTGGCAAGGCTTAGGGGAGTGCTGTGAGAGCCCTTGCCAGCGCTTGGGGTGCGGGGGGGTGGGGGACACTGAGGCCAGAGGCTGGGCTCTGTAGTGCCAATTTATGTTGACAAAACTTTCTTTGGTAGACAAGGCCTTAAATAAAATGACAAGTCAGAAAAGGATAACAAACAAGGACTACTGTGGCACTTTTCAAGGGAAGAACACAAATTTATTTAAGGCAAAAGCTTTTGTTGGCATAACTCTCTCATTCAGATGCATCTCAGACATAGCTCATCACTGACTTCAGTGGAGCAAACTGATTTATGTCAGCTGACATTGCTGACTGTGTTCTTTCTCTTTTCCAAATGTCATTAGAGTACAACTTCATATCTTTTAAAGAACATATCTGAACACTGGTGTGACAGATAGGCTGTATTCACACAGCACTTTTGTTTCGAAACAAAAAAAA
>ML682017.1:15498984-15559642 GCA_007922195.1 Podocnemis expansa | reverse complement strand
CCTGGCCAGGATGCTGAGGGCTGTCCCTCAGCCCCTCGTGGGGAGGGGGGTGATCCGTTGAGGGCTGAGCGGGGGCTGCTCCCAGACACCGCCAGGGGTCAGGGGCGCGGGGCTGAGCCTGCAGCGGGGGCTGCTCCCAGACACCTCCGGGGGGTCGGGGGCGCCGGGCTCAGCCCGCAGCCCGGGCTGCGGGCTGAGCCCTGCGCCCCCGACCGGCCTGTGGTGTTGGGGGTGCAGCCCAGGCTGCGGGCTGAGCTGCCTGGCAGGGGTTCACTGCCTCTGACCCTGCCGGAGGCTGCAGCCCCCTTTCTGGGCTGCAGGGTGAGCTGCAGCAGCGGCTCACCCCCAGGGGGCTGCAGCCCCCTGCAGCAGGAAACAAAATACGAAGCAGCGGCTCCGAACATGCTATCTCGTTTCCCGCGTTTTTCCTTATTTCGAATTAACATTTTGTTAATTCGAAATAAGATATTTTGAAATAAGGGGTTATTTCGAAACAAGTTGTTTCGACACAACTTGTTTTGAAATAACTATCTGTGTGTGAATACAGCCATAATGTGTAACCAGTAACAATGATGCATACAAAAACTGAATGATGGGGGAATTATTCAAACCACCAAAACTAGCTCAGGATCAATTTAAGATTGATTTATTAGTTGACTAATTTCTTTGCATGATGTTTTCAAAGTGAAAGGTGCTATATGAAGCTTTTGTAGTAGAATTATTGGTAGATATGTCACAATGGGATTTAAGAAATGAGTGGGAGGTTTGTGTAATATACAGCTTATCTGTTAGCAGAATGCTTTGGGTGCTTGTAAGTTGGTGCAGTTAAAACAGTTATTCATGCATTACACACATTTGGATGTTATGTGGCCATAGAAAGGTTTTAATTGGCTAAAAGAAGCTCAATGGGTTTTTGTGATAAGGTTCAGGATTCCCTCTTCAATTTGTAGCACTGTTATTCATACATCTCCTATCAGAAACACATAGCCAGGATCTATGAATAAATCATCTGCTGGCCTCAGTGTTGCTTGCTTTGGTTTTTTTTAAGCTTCTTTTCACTTCAAAGTCATGCATAGTTACGCCTTTGCTGACAGTATTATTTCTTCTTGAGCATTGTTTCTTGAAGGTCTTGCACTTCTTGAGAGAAGAACATTTATGGTGGCCCCTTCATGCAAAGTTTAATTAACACTCATTATAAAAATGCTTGGGTAAAAGAAAAAAGTTATTTTCTCAGCTTGAAATAGTTATGTGAAATATCATTAAACAAAAATGATGTGTATTTCTTCTAGCACAGCTGGTTTGACCATAATATTGCTTCCTTTGTGTCACATAAAGCGGAGATTGAATTTATCTTGTTCCTTTTTGAGTGTGATTCCTTTTCACACTCAGTATTCCTGATACGCACCTAAATTATCTTCTTTCCTTAAAATGTTTGCTTTTTTATTATGTGGTTTCCCCCAAATTGCTCAGCTGGTGTGTTTATCATCATAATTAGGCTCCCACTGGGCTTTTCTTTCAGATGTTTTTGAACAGGGTGTAATTACAGCCCATGGCATCACATTGATTAAATCACAGAAGCATTCTGTTGCAAGAGCAACTTGCTTCGGCCTTACTTTTAGAACCCAAACCAAAGTACTAAACTCAAGGAGAGTGTTTTAATTGATCACAGTGGAATTTGGATCAAGCCCCATTTCTTCAAATATGTATTTAGCTGCATACAGAAGCTATAGAAAAGCATCTATTGTAATATCCTGTGCAACCTTATTGTAACTTAAAAAAAATACATAAACTACAGCAAGGTAAGTCAATAACTGACCACTAGTATGCCAGGCATTTTACAGCTGAACTCATTGTGATAGAGACAGATGAGGCTGTTGCACGTAAATAATTTACAATGCTTCCCTTTAAATCAAAATAAAGCAGGGATTTAGGACAGGCTTCAAACTTCATATCCTCCCTCAAAAATTTGGGGTGAAGGGATCTGTGGGGTTTGGTGCAAGACTCATTGTGGCATTACCCAGAGTACAGTCTGTATTGTTGAATAACTGTCTCTCCTTAATTGTCTATCGTGGGGTGCGTTTTACCCTGCTGTGCTGTTGGAACATCCACATCTGCTCTGTTCACACACCCTTCAGCATGCAAATTCACTCTCCCTAAATACATGAGCACTCTGGCCAGTCCCTTACAAATTACATACAGAACTACACTTCCAAAGGCCTATTTCCAGCCTTCTCCTCCCAGGAATGTGTGTCTTGTACTACTTAGTACCCTTCTGAACAATACAAGCTCATAGAAAATCCATCAGTTCATCAGACGAAACAGAAAATGTATGAGTTTTGTTATTACAAATGGAGTTTTCCACACACTTTAATTCACACACACTGACTAAGATAAAACAATAGATTCACAAACTCTGAGCTCAGACAGGACAAATGTGATCATCTAGTCTGACTTTTGGCATAATGCAGGCCACAGAACCTCAGCCACCCACTCCTGTAACAGACCTTTAACTTAAGACTGAGTTATTAAAATCCTCAAATGGTGGTTTAAAGCCTTTAAGGCACAGAGACTCCACTAGCAAGTGAGCTATGCCCAATGCTACAGAAGAAGGCAGGGAAAAAAAAAAAAACCCACTACCCAGAGCCTTTGCCAGTTTGCCCTGGGGGAAAATTCTTCCCGAACCCCAAATAGGTTGATCAGTTAAACCCTGAGCATATGGGCAAGATTCATTAGCCAGATATCCAAGGAAGAATTCTCTGTAATAACTCTAAACCTACCCCATCAAACATCCCATCTCAGGCCTTTGGCAGATTTATCACCAATAGTCAATTGCCCAACCAGATTGTGCCATCATACTATCTCCTCCATAAATTTACAAAGCTCAGTTTTGAAGCCTGCTAGGTTTTTTGCCCCCACTGCTCCCCTTAGAAGACCGCAGTATTTCAGAACTTTGCCCTCTCATGGTTAGAAATCTGTGTCTAATTTGAAGTCTAAATTTGCTGATGCCCAAGTTATATCCATTTTTTCTTGTGTTCACATTGGTGCTGAACTTACATAATTCCTTTTCTTCCCTGGATTTTATCCCGCTGGTGTATTTATAGATAGCAATCATATCTCCCCTCAACCTTACTTTGGTTAGTCTAAACAAGCAAAGCTTGTTGAGTCTCCTCTCATAAGGCAGGTTTTCCATTCCCATTGTTTCACATGTTCCAGTTTGAATTCATCTTGCTTAAACATGGGGGACCAGAACTGCATGCAATGTTCCAGATGAGCTATCACCAGCGCTTTGTGTGATGGCCTAATACTTCCCTATCTCTACTGCAAATATCTCTTCTGATGCATACTAGGACTGCATGAGCTTTTTTCATAGTCACATCACATTGGCAACTCAAAGTCATCCTGTGATCAACCAGTATGTTCAATCCTACTCCTCCATCACTTCCAACTGATGTGTTTCCAGTTTATAGGAAAAATTTTTTAGTCTGTAAATGCATGACCTTACACTTTCACTATTAAATTTTAGCCTATTCTTATTACTCCAGTTTACAAGGCACCTAAATTTTCCTGTATGGTATCTAGATCTGTTGCTGCAAGCTCTGAACTTTGTGTCATCCATAAGCTTTTTTAGCACATTCCCACTTTTTGTGCCGGATGAATAATAAAAAGGTTAAATAAGATTAGTCCCATGACCGATCTCTGAGGAATTCTATTTGGAACTGCCCTCCAGCCTGACAGTTCACTTTTCAGTATGGCCATTATAGTGTCCCCAATAAGCTAAGTTTATTAACTTTAGAAAGATAGATTTTTAGTGATAAATAATGATGCATAAAAGTCAAGATTGTTTAAAAAAAAAAGAATGCAAAACAATGAATAAATTAACAAACTAACAGAATTCAAAGCAGATGTTTTCCTCAGATATGCTGCAGTAATTTTCATAGGCTGTGCCTCCTTTCGGCCAACAGGTCCTTTCCTTTAATTCAGTCTCCTTCAGGTATTAATTGAAGTCATGAGTGAAGACATGCCTTCTCTTTATAATTGAATTTCTCATGCAAGAAACATCCTTGTTGAGTCGTGGTGACAGTCATTTGTAGACATGATGTTTGAACCACCCCTGTGATGAAATTTAAGTTTCTTATTCACATCTTCCCCCTGCCAGACAATGGGTAGTTAAGCAGGTCATCAGCTGGCTGGATGTTGACCTGTCCTTTCTCCCTGAGAAACTGGTTTGTGCCTGATTTTCTTGACCCTGGAGTATGTCATAGTGTAGAATCTTGTAACTTTACATACAACATTGATATATGTATTTTACCAGGATGATAACATCCAGTGAATTATGAGTTTTCAAATGATAGCTCACAAGAGCATACTTCATACAAAATGTGTCATAGTCTTGTAAAAGTGGTGAACATAGCAGTATAGACTGTCACAACCCGCTGAGGGATCTATACTTTCTCTTTTTAAGTCCCCTCCATCATCCTCCAGCTACATGAACTAAGCCATTAATTACTATGCTTTTAGAATTAGTGTACTTTTCTCAGCTGGAACTTTGACTTAAAAGCTACATGGTTACATATGTGTCTAACAAAGCAGCTAATAATTTTAGACATATTTAGGTTAGAGCACAAGATCCCTTCTACCTTCTCCTCCCTAAAATATATATTTGTGCGAGCTCTGGATCTGGAAACATTTTGAAGCAAAAAGTTTTCTCATGAGCTATTCAGAGAAAAGCATTACACAGGCACTAACAACCCCACTGCACAGTCAGCTCCCTTGAATCTGTAAATATATCATGAAGCAGAGCTAAGTAATTACATTTCAAACGATGCTCCCTGCCACTCCAACTATCGGTATATAGTGTAATAACACAGAGTCAAATCTTGCAGCTCAAGTAAGGGCATAGAAAGTCCTAAATGTAGGTAGGTTCTATGGGGCTTTTTAATGCTTGGGAGAGCTGTAATCATGATTTGGGATGTGTGAAGATGTTAGGTCTGTGCTCTGCTAGTAGACGAATGTGCCTGTGTGGCATTCCCTGGTAAATTCTGTGCAGGAGTCCATGCAGGACATGTATTAAGTATTGAGGGCAAGATGCAAGTTCTCAGCCACCCAAGTCCCAGTATGGCTCCCCTGCCATGCATGTAACTCACCAGACCCGGTGCTATCTACTCACTCAGAACTGAAGTCTTCAAGATAAAAGTGCCCTCAGAACCTAAGTTCTGACAGCTGTGCATTTTCACTGCTGCTTGCCTCTAGGTGTCCGAATGCCTGTCTCCCACTCGAGCCCCCAGGTGATTCACAAGTGGAGAGAATAAACATGTTCATCTGCCTGCTTGTTTACAGGGCCTAATCTGATAGGTGTGTTCAGAGGCTATCTTCAAGATTGGGTCTCATTTAGAATGTGACTGCAGAAGGAGGTGGTGCCCAGCTTCTGACTTTACACTCAGTAGTTAAAACACTCATGTGGGCCATGGGAGACTCAAATTCAATTCCTCCCTCTGTTCTACTTTGGATAAATATTTAAATAGTCATTGGAAGAAACAGTGAGTGTAAGCATAGAAATTACTCTATAGTCGAGTGGTCAGGGCAACCCACCCCTGCAGGGAGGTGAGAGATACTATGTCCTGTCCCTGGATTGAATTGTTCTTTCATCTAGAGCAGTGGTTCCTAATATTTTGTCTGCTGTGGCACACCTTGCTACCTTTAATTAATTTGAGGCACACCACCCTACAGTTTCCAAATAAACTCATGAATATTCATGAACCAATGAGCCAATCCAGAGCTCTCTCTGTTTGTTTTCAAAAAATTCTGTGGCACACCTGTATGCCACAGCACACTGGTTGGGAAACACTGATCTAGAGTATAATAGGTTTAACAGGAGAAGCTGAGGGAACCCAATGTCAGAATATCCCAAGACTCCATGGTTAGAAAGCTCTACTGAGAGCTGGGAAATGCCTTTCTCTCCTCTGGCAAAAAGGGGGAAATTGAGTTGAGTCCTCATGTCCAACATTACTACAATTGCTCGCTTCTCCAGAGGCCATTTGTAGATTGAGGCCCAGCTCCTTCTTGCACAAAATACCTTAAAGCCAGCTCACTTCCAGCCGGTGATTCCTGCTGATGGCTTACCCAGTGCCTGTGTTGCATTACATGCACAATGCTGGGTAGTGCAGTTACTCAGGGCCTGTTGCAACATATCTGCCATTTGGACCATTATGTTTTGTTCAAACTGTTATTGATGTAACTGGCTCATTGCTGTTACATAGCTTGATTGACCACTGAGCTTCACGTCTTGTTTTCATTTCCTTATGTTTTGGGATTCCTGTTCTGGGGCACGTCAAAGCGTAGCACTAAGCTAAACTAAACACATGCTTAAATATCTATCTATGCAGGACCAGCCCAAGGTGAATTATGACTTTGGTGTTCCCCACTACCCCTGTGTTATAAGAGATAACAAATTAATTTTTTTTAAATAGATAAAATATTCACTTCCATTTAATTTGGCACCCCTTAAAGCCTGGTCTCCTAGGTGACTGCCTAGTTCACCTATGTGGCTTGGCCAGCCCCATATCTATGAAAAAAGAGTTTAGCACACACCCCTCTCATGAGCATCCCCCACTGTCTAGCTTAGGTGGCTCCAGCCTAGCATGCTGACTTTTGTAAATCACATTCTAAGGGCTTGTCTCCACTGGTGAGATTGCAATTCAATTTCAAGCCGTCGAATTACAGAAAGCAGAGGCAAGTGACCACAGTAAATTGCTTGTTTGGAGTCTCATGTCCCCACTGCTTGTGGGGGGGCAGATTACCACATGGGTCTACAGGGCTCATGTCCAGAGGCCTTTCCACTCTCTGGCACTGGGGTGTGTGGGACAGGCCACCCAAGAGGTCGGGCTCTGTACTCCTGCCCTGCCAGCGGGCTACCTGATCTTCCCTCAGGGGTTGGGTGGGCCAGCCCAGAGGCTGGGCTCTATGCTCCTGCCCTGCCCTTGGGATGGCCATTGAGACTGGTTGCTGCTTTCCAGGGGTAGTGCTAGCTGGCCTGCAATATGGCCTCCAACATGACCTTTGGGCTCTACTGGAAGCCACACTGCACATCATAGAATCATAGAATCATAGGGTTGGAAGGGACCCCACGAGGTCATCTAGTCCAACCCCCTGCCAAAAAAAGCAGGACCACTCCCATTAGATCATCCCAGTCAGTGTTTTGTCCAGCTGGGACTTGAACACCTCCAGAGATGGAGATTCCACCACCTCCCTAGGCAACTTATTCCAATGCTTCACCACTCGCCTAGTAAGGAAGTTTTTCCTAATATCCAGCCTGGACCGCCCCAGCTGTAACTTGAAACCATTGCTTCTCGTTCTGCCGTCTGTTACTACCGAGAACAGTCGAGCTCCCTCCTCCTTGGAGCAACCCTTCAAGTAGTTGAAGGTTGCTATCAAATCCCCCCTCAGTCTTCTCTTCTGCAGGCTAAATAAGCCTAGTTCCTTCAGTCTTTTTTCATAGGGCTTGTGCTCCAGCCCTTTGATCATTTTGGTTGCCCTCCTCTGGACTCTCTCTAATTTGTCCATGTCCTTTTTGTAGTGGGGAGCCCAAAACTGGACACAGTATTCCAGATGTGGCCTCACTAGTGCAGAATAGAGGGGAATGATCACATCCCTTGATCTGCTGGTAACACTTCTTCTGATGCAGCCCAGTATGCCATTGGCCTTTTTGGCAGCAAGAGCACACTGCTGACTCATATCCAGCTTCCCATCCACCATGACTCCCAGGTCCTTCTCTCCAGTGCTGCTATTTAGCTGATCACTCCCCAGCCTGTAGCAGTACATGGGGTTTTTTCGTCCCAAGTGCAGGATTTTACACTTATCCTTGTTGAACCTCATGAGATTCCTCTTGGCCCACTGCTCCAATTTGTCTAGGTCTCCCTGAATCCTGTCCCTGCCCTCTAGGGTGTCTACCGTTCCCCCCAGTTTGGTATCATCTGCAAACTTACTAAGTGTGCAATCTATCCCATCATCCAGATCATTAATGAAAACATTGAACAGAACTGGCCCCAGGACCGACCCCTGGGGCACACCACTCGTTACTGCCTGCCAACTTGACATGGAGCCATTGATTCCTACACGCTGAAACCGTTGTTCTAGCCAGTTTTCTATCCACCTTACAGTCCATGCATCTAACCCATACTTCCTTAATTTGCCAATAAGAATGCTGTGGGAAACCGTATCAAAAGCCTTGCTAAAGTCAAGGTATATCACATCAACGGCTCTTCCCGCATCCACAAATCCAGTCATTTCATCATAGAAGGCGATGAGGTTGGTCAGGCATGATTTACCCTTGGTGAATCCGTGCTGACTGTTCCTGATTACTCTATTTTCCTCCAAGTGTTTCAGGATGGATTCTTTGAGAAGCTCCTCCATGATTTTTCCAGGGATTGAGGTGAGGCTGACAGGTCTGTAATTCCCAGGATCATCCTTTTTGCCTTTCTTGAAGATAGGTACTATATTTGCTTTTTTCCAGTCCTCTGGCACCTCCCCTGTTTGCCATGAGTTTTCAAAGATAATGGCCAACGGTACTGCTATCTCATCAGCCAGCTCCCTCAGCACCCTCGGATGCAGTTCATCCGGCCCCATGGACTTGTGCACATCTAGTTTCTTTAAGCAGTCCCTAACCTGATCTACTGTCACCAAGGGCCTCTCTTCTTCTCTCCAGTCCCCCGTACCTAGTGTAGTGGGCTGGGAGCTGACCCTGCTTGTGAAAACTGAAGTAAAAAAAGCATTGAGCACTTCAGCTTTTTCCTCATCCTCTGTCACGAGGATGCCTGCCCCATTCAGTAAGGGACCTACACTATCCCTGATCCTCTTCTTGTTATGTCAGTAAGCACTACCTCCTGTGGGGGCTGGCCAGCCAGGCCTGGGCTACCAGTGCTGGCCTGCATGAAGAAGGTCAGGGATTTAGGCTGGTATGGGGAGCTGTTGCCCCAGGTGTATGTGTGTGGGGGGGGTATGGGTGGGGGAGGCCTGAGGCTCTGTGGCCCCTAATCCATCTCTGCTGCTCCCATTACTTCCTGAAAGTCATTGCACTATAAGCAGTAGGTACATGGGCTTGTGGGGAGGAAGTTGTCCTCTGCTCACTCCCTCTCCCCTCTTCTTTAAAGGGAAAAAAAAGCAGGAAAATCTTTCATTGCTGTTTCTCTGCTGCAGACAAGAGAGAGAGGCAGAGTGCTTGCATGCTAAGAGAGGAATTAACTGAAAACTTTCCAGGACTGCAAGCGGGGAAGGAGCTATGTTGCTATGATATAACACACACTGGAAAAACCAGAACACCTGCTCTCTGGCTAGATGGACCTAAGTTCAAATTGTAGATTTCGATTGCAGTGGTATGCCACTTGCCCGAGTGGTGTTAGCAGGTCAAATTACAGCTCCATATTTTTTAATTTACTGCTCTGATGATAGAGACACAGGCTGAAGAAGGCTGAGGTAAGTGGCATAGCGTTGAACTTCACTGTCAGTGTAGACCAGGGCTAGGACTCTCTCCATTCTTTGTACAGGGAACGTTGGCACCTCATTCAGGCTTTGCAAGTCATTTCCCAGTGATTTTCTAGGTTCCGTGATGCTGAGTGTTGCAACACCCAAGAGTCTCAGTTGATCAAGGCCTACATTTCTATTTTCACTTTTCCATGCTGCTTAGGTTTAGGAGCCTCTGTTACTACCTTTCTAGTGAACATTTAGTTTGCCTCAGTGGTGTTGATCTCATAGTGCCACATGCCATCCTAGTTCTGGCCATTCACATTTGCCAGAGCTAAGCAGCCTCAGCACTTAAGTGGCCATTTGTGACCAAGGGCTGCTCCTTATGAATTCATCTCTTTTTATCAGTAAGCGCATGTTACATTTCCTTCAATTCTCCCTTTTTATATTGCTGAGGGAAATGACCCTTTTTTACTTGACTTTTTATGAAGCTTGTGCAATTTCAAAAATAAAGTTTACTAAACTGTGATTGGAATTTGTTGACAGTTCCTGTTTAAAAACAGTCTCTGTGTTCAACATATCGTATATATGTGTTCCAGCAGCTGCATTTTCTTTAATAAAAAAATTCATACATAGCTAAGGGATGAAATTTGTGATGACCTATATTATCCCTTACCAGGGCTACAACTGCACAGGGGACAGGAAACTGCTTGTTCGATCTAGGGCCTTGATCTTGCCATCAATTAATGAAGATACTGGTTGTTGAACTTGTTGTGGATGCTTCCATTTAAGTTAATTGAATTAATCCTGTGTGAAGTTTAAGCACATGTATAGGTGCTTCTGAATTAGAGCCACAGTCCCCCTCCTCTTCCAAAACAGCAGACATCCCCTGAGATTTACAGAGCTGTTCCTGAGAGCATACCAGTTAAGAAGCCTGCTATGTCCACCCTGATTCCCTGCTCCCTCTTGTTTTTTCCAGCGCCTTGGCATCCTTGAATTAGCCTGCTGGAGTTTCCCCACTGTTTGCTATCATCATTCTTAGCCTTCCTGGGGGTGTTCTGAATTGCAGGGGTGTGAGAGGAAAGGTGAGTGATACTGAACCTGTCAGAACAAACAATGAGTCTTGTGGCACTTTTTAAAGACTAACAAATGTATTTATTGCATGAGCTTTCATGGGAGAAAATACCATTTCATCAGACACTTTGAACCTGTCACAATTTCTTACTTGCTGAATCCTTGTAGATGTGTTGTGAGGAGCGCCATGCTGTGGAAGGTGATTTTCTTTCTGGTTCATCTAATTCCATCTAACAGAACAGGGCCTACCAATGGGCTGTGGAAATGGAGAATAATGCCTCAGAAGTGGTCTTGTGTGCCTCTTTGTCCTCTGGAGTGGATATATCACCAAAAGTTTGTTCATTGATCTCTGTGAGATGAACTGTGCCCCTGTGTGTTATGTTTGAGACAAACTGTACGTGCACAATTTAAAGGGTTACTCTATGGGTAAAAATATTTATTTTAAAATTATTTTTATTTCACTAAGAGCATATTAGATCATTAAAAATGACATTCCTTTAAAAAAGTCACATTCCCCATTTATGCTTTTCTCATGTCCTTATTTGTCATCAGTGCTGAACTTGTTATGAAAGAACTACCATGGGTTAAGCAATTAGGCTCCAGGGCTCAAACAGCTCTATTACATTCATAATGAATTCAGGAAGCCCTGAGATACTAGGGTTATAAACTGCCAAACCCAGAGGTGCTAGGGCTAAGCCATGTTACCAATTAAAGAACTTATTGTCTTTCATCCCAAACTATGACAATAGACTAGTCAATTTTACTGTTTAGTTTTCATGAACTAGCATGATTTTGCAGTTTGAGCTTGACAAAAAATAATGGAATTTTTTTTTAGTGGTTTGAATTTTTTTTTTTTTTGAAAATCTTTTGTTAGATTATAAAGATATTTTGTCAAATTCAACTACAAATACTGTGGAGGGTATTCAGAGCCAGGCCAAAATCATTTCTCATTTTTTAAGAAGTCATTATTTGTAGGCATTAAATGTTGTGAATCCTTTTTTGGTTTTCTTTCAGAAATATATAGTGAAATGTGGGTCCTAAACAGAATGACTTTTTGCATTTTAGTGTGGGTTCAGTGAGACTAGATTTTCCAGAAGGTAAATTATTGATATTTGTATTACAGTAGCATCTAAAGGCTGCAACCAAATTATGGATCCATTTTTCTAGATACTAATTACACACACAGTTATATAGTCTTTGACCACTGACCTTGCCTTCAAAATAGACAAGAGAAAGAATAAGATGAAGAAAGTTTTATCATCCACCTCTTATTGGCAGGTTAAGGCTATGTTACCTTTGGAAATAAAAAAAAAAATGAAAAAAGGCATGTTTTACTTCTAACTGTAAAATTCTAACAGAGATATGAGAAATTTTAGTTTTTATTGGAGTGTGGCTATTCAAGGGTAACATCAGGTTGGTCAGTTAGAGAGCATAGGATTGACCTTTTCTAGCTACACCAAAGTAAAACTACTTATGCCTTGTGTCGGCCAGGATTTTACATTGAGATAATTATCCTCATGTGAAAAACACATCTTTTTTCCCCTCAGTCAAGATGGAGTCTAAGTGCTGAGTCCAAGGTTACACAGGAAGTTTGCACTAAAGACAGGAAATGAGCCTTACTTTGCTGAATCAGTGATTTAACAAGAAGATCACACACCTTTCCTCTTAAAAAGACTTGATTAATTTGAGTCCTCAATTCCAGAAGCTTCATTTTAGTTCTCTAATTCTGTGCTTAGTGTAAATGATGAAAATCTTAGATGCCCCAGACTAGGATTAAATTTTAGTCATACTCAAAATATAAGTGGATCTCCCCCACTTTAAGTTTTTTTCTTATGCTAGAGAGGTCATTTTGCATTATCCTGGTCTCATGTTTATTATAAAGACATCTGCATGAGAAGCAACAATGACAAAATTAAAAAATCCCAATTAATTTGTCTTGATACCTCTCCACATATAACACCACTCTGTGAGTTAACAGTTCTCTCCAAAGCCAAATACTCACGCTAGTGTAACTTGGTTAGCTGGGAAATCCTACCTTTTACAGTGTGTCCATATCCAAAACTCAGTTTCTGAAGTGACAGAAATAAAGCAGATTGATTATTCATATTTTGGTTCTGCTGTAGGTCTTTATGATAGGCGCATAAATTTTTAAGGCCAGAAGGGGCCATTGTGATCATCTAGTCTCAGTGCCAGAGCAAGGTATTTTAGCACCCAGGGTGAGCCCTCAGACGGAGCAGTGAACGGAGCTGTTAGCTACATGCCTATGGCAAAGCCCTGATCACCCCATCCTTGTTATGACCCCCTTGCACAGAACAGACCTGAGGACTTGCTGAAATAATTTGTTTGGATTAGAGTGTATGTCTTGGAAAGAATATCTAGTCTTATTTAAAAAATGGTCAGGAATCTACCATAATTCTTGATAAATTGTTCCAATGGTTAATTTACCCATCTGGTATCTGTTAATTTCCCAGATAGTAGCTGTATGTTGCACTGGTTAATTACCTGAGTAATCAGTGTCAGAGAGCATAGCAATTCTATTCTATATAAATTCTTTAGCCATGTTTATCACAGTAGCATCTGGGCACCTTCCAGTAGAGCATTATAACTAAAATCTGTTAAATGTTGGTTTGTTGGTGTTCTCATACACATTCTGAAGGTGAGAAGCATGTGTGTTGAAGTTATTTTTTGGTATGGTTTGTTTACACATTGCTGTGTGTTAGAAAAACCAAAACCCTGTACCTTGCACTTGAAGTGGATAGTGGCAGGGTTTTACAAGACCCATTCAGTAAAATATAGGAAAAAAATATGCAGGCTTTAATCCTGTATGAATTACATGCTAGTTACTTTGATTGGCAGTCATTGTGGATTTCTGTATTGTGTCACTATCTCTGTATTATGTCACTACAACATTAAGGGTTTCACAAATAATGGGTGTTTCACACCTTTTGGACCTTATACTAGCCTTGATCTGCAGGGCAAATGCCGCTTTATCATTGGGATGCTGTGTGTGTGTGTGTGTGTGTGTGTGTGTGTGTGTGTGTGTGTGTGTGTGTGTGTGTGTGTAATTTTTTTTATAAAAAGGTTTGATTGAATATTGAAAAGTCTTAAAGAACTGTGCTTCATGAAAAAGAAGTAGGTACATTTTCACAACACTTGAAAGCTCCATATTGTATTCAGTTTTCCTTGGTGTTTGGTTTTGTTTTGTTTTTAAAAGACATTCTTACTTTCTTTGGTTTTTCCTGTCCAGTTTTTCTTTGGTTAATGTGGTCTGGATAAAAGTGAGGAGATGGAAGTTGCAAACTATTAAGTAATTTACTTTTGAGCAGATGCAATATTAATTTTCTATTTGTTGTGCTCTCAAGTCACTGAAATGCCTAAAACAAATGTAACTTGCTAGGAAATGTCAGTTAATGAAAGAATTATTGCTCTAGATCACTTTTTAAAAATGAGGTTAATGAAGCTCTTTGTTGATTGAATTCACATCTTTGTTGCTGCCTTGCTTTATTACTCCAGTAGCTGTCTTTACATGGAAGAGGAAAATTTGAGAGAGAATAGCTGATGAGCAATAAAAACAAAGCTTCCCATGGTTTGAGCCTGTAAACTGCTCTGATTTGCTGTTACTTTATGACCTGATCCTATGTTTTACACCCCCTTGCATTTAGTTTCATTCCTTTCTGTAAGTTCACCCATCTTCGAAGCATCTGAGGAAGTGGGATCTTCTCCCACGAAAGCTCATGCAAAAACTAAATCTGTTAGTCTTAAAGTGCCACACAACTCCTTGTTGTTTTTTCAATAAAAACAAAATCAAACAGCTGAAATCCTAGATCTCCTGAAGTTAGTGACTTTGCCGAGGACAGGGTTTCACTCTCATTGTTTCCTGGGAGGCTTTTCAAGCCATAAAATTCAAAAGTTGCATGTGAAAATGAATACAGTTATCCCTGACCTATAGAAATGAGACACACCAATAATTGCAGTATATCTTATTAATAGATAAAAATTATGTCTGTGTTGCCATCACTTTCCCACATTATTCCGATTCTTTTGGGCAATTTTGACCCTTTGAATCACTGATGACTAGTGTGCAGGGTGCTAGGTGGGTTTTGTTGTTGTTGTTGTTGACTCTCTTCCTGGACTGTCCCAGTGTGGTTTTGCACCTTTTTTTCTTTCCTTTTTTTTTTTTTTAATTTCTTTGTTTAAAATCCGTTGTTTAAAACCAAAATCTTTAACTAGGTCACTGAAGTTTTTCTTAGATTAATTAACCATTTAGTGGTGCTTTCCTCCATTGAGATCGTAGCTAAGGTTAAGGGTGTCTGGGTTTATGGCAAGGAGATAAGAGAATTTTTTTTTTTTTTTTTTTGCTTATAAATTTTGGCTTTTGCCACATCTTTTTCTTTTTCTTTTTTTTTAATCTTCTTTACAGCATTTTTGTTCAAGGCAAACTTATTAAAGGGTTTGGCCTTGAGACTGTCCCATTGCCTTTGGGATGCCTCAGTTTCTCAATGCCTTAAAATGGGAATAGTGATACATGTGTAAAGTCCTTTGAAGTACACAGAAAAAAAAGCACTATATAACTATTAAGCATCACTGTTTGTTTGTTTTACCTATTCTCAGATACTTGTTTAGATCTTATTAATGTTAACAAGACTTTAAATGTGTCTGTCTCCTTTCATATATTTACACATAATGCTGAGCAGGAGCTAGCTTTTCAATCCCACAAGTATTTTTGAGATTCAAAAAAGAAAAAATTCCTTTCTGAATTGGCACAAAGTTAGAAGTTCTAATTTTTGTAAGAGAGATTTTATCTGTAAACTGAAATATTTTGTTTCAAAACTTTTCAAAACTTTTTTTCTTTCAACTTCAGCCTTCAATATTTTAAAACATCTTTTTAACCAGAAGTGGCCTTAAATTTTGAAATCAAAACTCATTGTCATGAGACATTTTGACAATTTCAAACCATTTAAAAGGGAAATTCATCAAAAACTGACCCTTTCCTAAAAAAAGTTTCAACTTTGATGAATTAGTGTCGTCAGGAGTGGGCTGGGGGGAACTTCATCAAAAAATTTGTGGCCTGCTCTCATCAGCAGTGTGAGGAGCACTAAAGATCTCAGATGCTTTAAAAAATTCCTTTCTAGGGAATAGATGTCATATTCTTGGTATTAAGGGTCCACACAGATACACTGTCTTGCTTGCTTGATAATGAGCCTGAGAGAATTGAAAATGCCATTATTTCATTCTGATTGTTATGGTGGCTATTAGTCATGTAGTTAATTATATTTAATGCTAAATTAGAGTTTCCCAATGCTGATTATAATTGGTCTGTTGCACATGCAATTTTTAATGGTGCATGGTTTAAATTGTAGTTCCGGGTTGGTAGTTAAATGCAATTTCTTTGGTAGTAAATTGACACCTGTAATTAGATAATGGATTAATTGAAGCAGATTTAGCAATTAAGAAATTCTATTTATAGTTGAGGCAGATTTCTCATGCTTCCTCCTTGCTCATTGTTTGTAACTTTTTGCTAAAGTATAAATAATAATCTTGGCCATATTATCGCAGCCTCTGAAATAAAAGTTCTGCTTAGAGTAAAAGGGGACATAAGATTGTTTTCAGATTTGGGTTAGTTTTAGGCCAGGACTGGGGACAAATCAGCCCTAGTTCTCAGGTTCAGATTCAAGGACACAGTTGACACTTTGCAAACTCTTTTTGTGAGATTTCCATTTGAAAAGACGATGTTTTTTCAAGAGGTTGATTTCATCAAGGGAAGTGGTGGGGGCAAAAACCTTAGGTGCCTTCAAAACAGAGCTTGATAAGTTTATGGAGGGAATGATATGATGGACAGTGTTGGTTGGCCATTCTGTCTTTTACTACTGGTGATGGGTATGATAGTGACCTGGGAAGGGGCATTGGATCGAGTGGGTTCTGAGTTATTACAGAGAAGTTCTTCTTGACTGGCTGTTGTGGACTTGCCCTCATGCTCAGCGTTTAACTGATCGCCGTATTTGGGGTTGGGAAGGAATTTTCCCCCAGGGCAGATTGGCTCGGGCACTGGGTTTTTTTTGCCTTCCTCTGTAGCATTGGGCATGGCTCACTTGCTGGTTGATTCTCTGTATTAAAGTCTTTAAATCATGATTTGAGGACTTTAATAGTTCAGTTATGAGTTTGAGGTTCATTGTAGGAGTTTGTGGGTGAGGTTTGTGTGGCCTGCAGTGTGCGGGAGGTCAGACTTAGATGATCATATTGGTCCCTTCTGACCTTAGAGTCTATGAGAAGTGGGTCAGCTGTTTTTGGTGAGACTTTCATCATTCTATTACAAAAGTCTTGAAATGACTCATTTCTTTGAGATTTAGGCAATAGCTGATGAGTTTCTGGTGGGGAAAAAAAGCATCTTCTCTGTATATGAACCAAAATAATGGAGAGAGTTTACATTCCAGGTGCTAGACTCTGAATTTTCCCTGCCTTTACAATTTGGGGGCATTTGTACTTGAGTTGTTCACTGTGGTCCATCTTTACTTTTAACTTGTTTTCCTTATGTGCTTTGATAGGGTACTTGAGCATTGTAACCTGCTTAGAAGCAAAACACAAATGACCGTGCTCAGGGGAAGATACAGGTTTTGCCTCTTCTCCTGATTTTCTGATTATTGCTAGTTTCATGGGGCACAAGTGGAGGGAGCAATGAGAGAGGAGATTATTGGTGGCTGACATAGTCTGCATAATGGGTTGTCATGGTGTGGTTCCCTGGGCTCCATGGAGGCAAATAGGTTAAATATGATTGTGACTGTTTGTGACATTTGCAGCTATATGCCTAAAACAGTGGTGTCTTAGTCCAAGACAAGGGCTCCCAGGAGTGACAATAATACAGATATAACTGTTGAGATTTTAGTTTCCATTTGCTGCACTTTACACTTCTGAGAGTCTTTAAATTGCAGGTGCAGTTGCCATTTTGTGAGGCAGTGTTGGTGCAGCACATCACAGAGGAGACCTGTACTGTGCTTGTTTGGACTTGACTTCTTGTTTAATTTTGGCCATAGTCGTGTAAAGGTGTCTCCTAGGTAGAGGCCTGTTGAAGTCATACACTTGTTACAGAGGGTTTGCTTTACCAAATAAGAGCCATAATTTTGTTGTTTTCTTCAAAGGAAAAAAAAATTATTCGTCCCTTCCCTCTACCCTTTTGGGGGGGGGCGCTATTGATCATATAAGAGAAATCTGAAATGTTATTGCTTTTTAAAGATTTTTGGTTTGCAGGTTTGTTCACAATAGAAATTCAGATCCCTTCTGGACTGAAAAGAGAACTAGCAAAATTGTGTTTAAAGATCTAAGATAGTATACCCTGAGCTATTGAGGGGAGACAGGGATATTCAGCCAGGCTGATAAAACTAGTGGCTTTTTTTTTGTTAACACAAGATTCACTTCAGTGGTGAATTAATATTAATTATGCAGGCAGCTTTTATTCAGGACCTTCGCCCTTTGATTAAGGGGCTCAGAGCTCATAATAAACATCTAATAAAAGTCCTATCCATCTTCCTGTGGTCTGTGCCTCCCCCCTTCCCTTGGGGAAAAAACCCCAAAACACTGCAACTATAAACCACCAAACCTATGGGAGATGACTTTTCTGATGCTTCTAAGATAAAAAGCAAAGCACCTTTCAGGCCTTCTTAGTAATTAAGGGGAATTTGACTAAATTTTTGCAGATTCCTTTCAATCTAGAAATCTCATAAATCACAGTGCTGGCTCATGTGCTTCCAGGCTCCTGCCTCTCCTTCAGCGCATCAAGTGGAATTTCATTTGGAAAATATAAGTTCTCAATTTGTACTTCTATTTTACATAGAATTTTGAAATGTTTGGGTTTTCACTTCAAATCTGAATGAAAACTACGACTGAAATCTCTAAATCCTCTGACATGTCCTACAACCAGCTCTACTTACAACCTAAATAAACAAGACAGGCGGAGGATAAGGGAAAGGGAGATACAATTCAGTTAAAGGGAACAGAATAGTGTGTTAGTACGACTATACATTTTTAAGTCTTTGTGTAGAGTTGAGCTATGCAGAAGGACAAAGGGAAGGGAGAGAGGAGGACAGGGCAGAGGAGAAGAAGGAGGGCAGAATGTATGAAGAGTCTGTGGTGTGAGGCTGAAGGGAGGGAGACAGCAGTGCTGTCTTCTGCTTTTCCCACAACAAACACAGCAAGAAGGAGCCATCCTGGCATGATAGGATCCAATTAACCATGCTCACAAGTATATTGATATACAACACACGAGGCCTCCCTACATATATATACACTGCTGCACTGGCACAGTTCTGGTGGCTTCTTGAGCACAGAGGATGATGATGGCCTCTAGAGGGCTTGTGAAATATTTCAAGGGTACTGCCCAATTTCCATACACTATGTAGAGTAAATAGCCAATCAGCACAGGCCAGTGAACATCTGATCAGAACTGTGAAAAAAGGGAAAAAAACAAACCACCAACAACAAAGGAAAAAAAAACCAAACCCAATTCATCCGCTCGGATACTGGTGATGTAATTGATCAGCTCCAAGCTAAAACCTGCTTAATGCTGCTTCTGTTCTTGGTCCTACCAGCTTCAGTTTCTTTGCCCCATGAAACTTGCTCCTCCTTTTCCATGTGGCCCAAGTTCTTGGAGCTCTCAAAAGGTAGGGCGGATAGTGTGTGTGTGTGTGTGTGTGTGTGTGTGAGAGTGCGAGTGCGAGTGCGAGTGCGAGAGCGAGAGCGAGAGCAAGGGAGAGAGAGAGACCCTTGCACAGTTCTGGGTTCAGTATCAGTGGGTGGAAAGAGGTGGTTCAGGCTGTGTTCCATCTCCCCCACCACTGCTATGGTGAGGTTGCTTTAGTTTCTTTGGCCCTCTAAAAAAAAAAAAAAAAAGTTAATCTTTTCTCCTTATGTGAACTATGCTTCTGCTTCTTATGCATTTAAGTTGGTGAATTAGCTTTAACATAGAATATTGAAAGTTTAGTTACAATATTCTGTAAAATGTCAAATGAAAAATGTGTTCCTTGAACTGACATAAGATTAGAAAACCCAGGCAAAACTATGAAATAATGCACAACTATATATCTAAGCCAGGGGTTCTTAACCCTTTAGAGGCCTCACACCCCCATAGTGATATATGGCAACCCTGCACCCCCAGCAAAAAAAATTCATCTGTCATGATGACATCATGTTTGAAGTATATCGAGTGGGCATTCTGTGTTTAAATTATGTTACTCCTGCACCACTTGGACTTCCTTCCTGTACCCCAGGTTAAGAACCCCCTGATCTAAGCTGACCATCATGAAATCTCACAGCAAACTTTGACATACAGATGAATTTGAAGGAATGGTTTAATGAAGTTCTCCATTTCGATACAGTACATATGGTTGTATTAATTCAATAAAGTTTTTATATTAGAGGGAAAATTAACCTATAATTCTGCCACTAACTGTTAACAATTGTTAGCTTCTAAATTGAAAGTCCTGTGCTTCATTCCTGACTGTTCATTCCCCAAAATTAGTTATTCATCTTTATTGCATCCGTGCATGTTAATCAACAACAGTAATATAGCTACTTAAAATGATTCTAATTTCAGTCCATACTCTTTTTTAAAAAGAGTATTTCCTTTCAATCACTTCCTATGCTGAGAGGACAAAAAATGTATCTTTGACTGATCCAGCTTTTCAGGAAACACAATACTCAGATAACAGGTCCTCAATCATATGTATTTTCTTCTTTCAAAAAACCTGCTTCACTGGCATATTTTGAGAATTGATACACAAGCTGTTCAACTGAGCAGTGCCATATTTGAAATCTGTTTTGTGCAGCCCTCGCATAATAAAAGAATAAATCAACTGAGAACATTTAAGCTGACTTTCTTGCATTTGCAAACATTGGGCCAAGTTTTACTGTCCTTGCTTCCAATTATAATTCATTGTAGGCTTTGCTTAAGTAAGGACTACAGAATTTGATCCATACAAATATTTTTAAAGGAGTAATGGTCAGAAAATTCACCTCTATTTAAAATGAAAAACAAAAAAGCCATTTTTTGCATGTTAGAACAAGTGAAATAAGATTTGCAATGTGTTCTCTCTCTCTCTCATATATTTTGATGCATGTGATATAACATTTCCTGTTGTTGTAAAGGATAGTTCTGTTTAAGCTTCTTTCTGTTCAGTAAATCGTATCTGCTGCAGTTAGAATATTGACAATAGTAGAAAAATACAATACTTTTTCGATGTTTTAAGCTGTTGAATTTAAATCAAAATAAAATTTCAAGTGAAATTCAGATGTTTTGAAAGTGTACAAACAAGAAATGACCCAAAACAGGTCAATAAAATGTGGACCAAAACAGGAGAGTATTGCAGTCAGGTTTTCAATGTTCTGTGCTCAAATCCACCATTAACTTATTTTACAATGGGATGGTCAGTAGCTGACTGCAGGCCAAAACTGGATCCTCAGACTCTTTTGAACAGACCCTCAAAGCTTTTTGTTTACTAATTATTTTCTCTGCATCTACATGTTGACTATACCTTGACCAAGAAATTTGGAACTTTAAAAAAAATATTGACTATTTCTGTTCTATGACCTTGTCAAAATATTCATTCTCTGTTTGTCTTCATTTATTAATAATTCTTATTTCTCAGGGATATTGTAAACCAAACTAGCGTTTCTGAAAGGATTCAGATGAAAGGTGGGAAAGAAGTACAAGGGTAAATTATAAACACAGGAAACTGCAAAGCATGAAGAACCTTCATATACATATATAGAAGCTATAAGAAATCTCAGAATAAATTAAAATGTTTCAGTCTATTGATTTTGTCTGAACACACCAACAGAATGTCTTCAGCAATGTGGTACTGGCACCTAAGTAAAAGCTAGAATTAAAAAAACCAAAAAACCCCATACTCCTGCTCCCCCAAATAATTCTGCCTCTTGCTAATTTGGAAGGAAGAGACAGACTTCATTGGTCATCTGTTTTTTAAGAGACTCTGCAACAGTATGGCAAAAGGGGTCCATGTACGAGTCAGGGTAGATAGGTCTCTTAGAAGAGTTTATTTTTCACATTTATTACTTGCCTATAGAATGGAGGAGGATAAAAGAGACTCAAACTGGGAATTAACTTGTACTTATGACTGTTGTTCCCTTTTACAGGGTGTTTATGAAAATATTACCTTCTATCCTTGGTAAAAATGTAGTAGCAATAAAGTATTTGCTTATGTTGTGGTGAGCCACAGTTATTGAATAATGTCTTATCTACAATCCTGTCACTGTAAAATCTGTATTTAAAATTAATCTTATTCACCCAACAAGGCAGAGAAATCCCAGTACAGAAGTCATCATTTTAAAAGAACAGAAAAAATAATAGTAATAAATATCTGTGATATTTCAGAGCAGAATCTTTTGGTGAATCTCCAGCTCTCACAGCTGTACATTAGCATTGAGAGAATGTTTATTTGAACTGAAATTTGTCGGTTTTGTTTTGGTGCTATAGACCTTTGATTTTTCACCTGTTTGTTGCGTTCAGTGAATGCTGTAGATACCTTTCCTGTCCTTTGTGCCACTTCAGTAGGTGAACTATTCTACTCCCTTGATGTGCTTTGCCTTCTGTTGCGATGATAGCCAGACAGCAAGAAGTACTAGCAAGGATATTGGTTTTAGCATGAATAATTTTGAGTTCTGCTTTTTCTGCTGTTTTTGCCAGGTTATCTGTCTTTATTTCTAACTTTCTGGGGGTTTCACTGAGCAGTGCAAGATCATCAGCAAAGTCTAGATTGTTTTAAAGCATTTGCCAGTGACCAATGTCATATCAGTGGTTGTGCTGCTAATGCACTTTCTTCATTATCTAGTCTCTGGTACAGTCAAACAGCGGAGATGACATGCATCTGTGTTTGTCATTGCCTACACTGAACCATTCTGTTTCTTGATTGTTCACCCTTACAGAGCACTTCACATTTCTATGTGTAGCAATGATGATGATAACTTTAGCTAGGATTCTGAGGACCGAAGCCATGTTCCACAGTGCCCTGTATGTCTATACCAGCTGTTGAACACCTTTTGAAAATCAATCACCAGGGGAACTTGCCACTGTATACATTCTTCTTTGATGGTCTGATCTATGCAGGGGCTCTTAAACCAATGTGTCTTTCTTTAAGCTTTGTATCCAGTGCCTCTTTCATTTTATAGAGCATCACTCTGGGGAGACTTGCCCTACAACAGAGTAGCTCCTTTCCGTTTGTTACAGGCAGTACCATCATCTTTTCTGGGTAATTCTGAAAATTATTTCATGTTTCCACTGGTCAGGAATCAGCTTGTGGAGGGAGACTTGGGTAAAGAGACATGCACAAGGAATGGAAAATTGGTGACTGTGGAATGGAGGACCCTGGGAATGCTGGGCAATGAGACTTGATTTTGCTGCAATAATAATGTTCTTTTAACATAGGCTTTGGATGGGTAGTTAACACCATATATTACAGTAAAGCGATCTGTTTCTTTCTCTTCAGATCAGCAAAATCGTTAGTTATTTTTTATGTTTACATTCTTGATGTGTTATTCCCGGTGCTGAGAAATCCTTTCTTTTCTTTTTTCTCTTGGGAGGGGAGAGGGAGGTTTGGAGGGAGGCAGTTCAGCAGCATTGGGATAGCAAAAACATCAGATGTGCTGTGTGAACATCTGGGAAACTTGACCTAAGGTGGTTTGATTCAGCAATGAATTTCTGAGTGATCTCTGGTCTCAGAAACTAACATAAAATGAGGCTTTTTCTAGGTAGAGTGGGTGAAGTATAACTATAGAACCATTTATCAAGTGTTTCTGTCACTTTGCACAGTTCAGCAGATCATCATGAGGGGGTTTAGAAAGCACACTTGAACATTGTTAACAGAACACTGTCTTTGTGTTCAGTGCGAGACAAATGAACGCTCTGATCCTGAAAACACTTAACAGCAACAGTCACCTCACTGGGTACATCTGTATGGGGAGCGGCCCTGACTCTCAGAACCCGGGTTGACAGGCTTGGGCTACTGCATTAAAAATAATAGTGTAGATGTTGCATCTTGGGCTTTGACACACCTCTACCCTCGACTTCAGAGTCCAAGCTCCACCCAAGTTGCAACATCTACAAAGCTATTTTAGACTGATAGCTCAAGTCCCTGTCTGTTGACCCAAGCTCTGAAATTTCTAGCTGCTGGCTAGTGCTCGCTGTGTTGCTATTCCCATTAACATGAGAGCAATTGCTTAGGTGAACAAAGCTGTTGAAGTGCATGTCTTCAGAATCATCTTGGAAGTAGTCAGTGCATCTAGAATGCTAAATATCTACACCAGAGTAAAATCCTGGACTTCACTGAAGTCAGTGAACAGGACTTTTACCACTGACTTTAATGAACCCAGGATTTCACCCACATCCTAGAGTTTATGAAATGATTGGCATTTTTTTTCAGCATGCAACCAACTTGCTATCACACGCTTTGAAAACAACCTAAACTTCAGTCATGTATTCAAATTCAGGTTGATACCTCGTTAAAATATCCATAAGATTTAAAACCAGATCTAAGGGAAATGTTTTCAGAGCTCGTCTCACTTGTGAAAATGACTAAGATGCAGAGGATTCTAAATTGTATTGAAAGCCAATAGAACTTTGATTTCTAAGTGATGAAGGGAGCAGCTGAAAACATGCTGGCTAGCTTGGAGAGACAGACTCCTGCTACCTCCACTGGAGCTATCACACCAAAAATTGAAGTGTAGCCAGGGGTACTGTGGACTGTGACTCAGGCTTGCATCCTCGGGAAGGTACACAGGAGGTCTGGGCAGAACTATACTCAGGGGAGCTACCCAAGCTACCACCACTGCTACCCCTGGCTACACTGCTATTTTTTAGAGCAACTTGGGAGAACTGGTATGTGTCGGTGTGAGGAGATGGACAAGTACGCATCCAGTTTCTTGTGTTGATGTACCCTTTGGTACACTGCAATTAGATATGTACAGCTGGCCCTTGATAGTTGGCTCAGGCTGCAGGGCCTTCTAATTGCAATGTAGAGTTCTGGCTTTGGACTGAAAAGCATTGTGAATTCTCTGATTGTGCCAGTTAAAGGAAGATAGCTACTGCAGCTCTGCTATCTTCTGTAGTTCTGTTCTTGTGTGACACTAATACAGTGTGTCAGTATGGCTACACTGGCAAAATGCTCCTGGTGCAGGCTTGGTCTCAGATGGCCTAGTGCTTGGTTGTGATCAATCCACGGATTAAAAAGCAGCTGGTTATAACTCAACCTGAGCAAACCGGATTATATGGGTTGGCAAAGATGCAGTCTCCTTGGCTGGATGTGTGCATGCACCATACAATAAATTAATTCAGTCCAGAGTACAGTAGTACTCCTGGATTCCTGACTGACGTGAAGTTGTCATGTGATATCATTCACCACCAAAAGTTAATTATCTCTGGTGAGCTAGGATACTTAATCCCATCCTGAAGAATGGTGACTTGGCCTTTTATACATATACGTGTCTAGCTGGACTACAGCAATACAGCTTGCTTGGAGTTGAAGCCATCAATCACTATGAAACTCCAGCTAGCTCAGAGCATTGCCGCGTGTCTGCTAAGCAACTTTGAACTATTGAAAACAAACTTGTCCTCTTTGTCTCTATACAGACTTCCCACAGAATACAAATTGTGTGTGTTGGTGGGTGGGGACAGGGTCAGATCGCAGCATTTCTGGAGAGTTCTAGAAAGCCAATGGATTAGCCCCAGGCACAGCAAGTCCCTTTTCCCCTTGTAGCTGAGCAGTGGTTACACCAGGTAAATTAGCACACCAGGAGCTAATTAAGGCCCCCTGCAGAACTTGTTAAAAAGCCTCCCCTCTGGAGAAAGGATGTAGCTGGAGTGTGAGAGTGAGGAGAACTACAGGAGTGTGTAAGAGGAGCCAAGGTGTGGTTGGGAGGCAGACAGATCTGGAGAAAGAGCAGAATGCTGGTCTGGAGGACCCCCACAGATACAAAGACTGGGGGAGGAAAAACCCTTGCTAGAAGGGAAGGCAAAGACCCTTTCTCAGGTCTGAAGGAAAACAGACCCACCACTAGGGGGAAGCGTACAACCCACGAAGGTAGAGGAGCAATTTAGTCACTCTGTGTGTGTGTGTGAGTGTGTGTGTGTGTGTGTGTGTGTGTGTGTGTGAATAAAGTAATTTAAAAGAATATGATGATGAGGTAGAAGGATCTGAATGGAATAGAGAAAATGGAGCTAATAAAAATAATGGGAGTACAGTATTGAGAAGAGTTAACACAAAGTTGGAAATTTGATCTGTCACTTTTTATCAGTTTTGAAATGTCATTACGTGGTTCCCTGGGTCTAACAATTATAAAAGTCAAAATCAAGGCTTAGTTGTCATAAACACCTTTCACAGGTTTATTCCTGTTCTTATCAATAATATTTGCAAATTTCATATTCAGGATTTACATGTATTGTAAATCAAGATGAAGGAGCTTTAGGCACACTTTCAGTACACTCGTCTATTAATGTTACTCTAAGGCATGTTTTTCTGACTCTGTTGCAGCAAAAGATCTTGGTTTTTTTTTCTTCTTTGGATTGGGGAGGATTTTTGCAAAGGTTTTTTTTTCTCTTTTTTATATTTTATTATGTAGTATAATTACATCTGTGCAGGAAATTACAGAAGATCACAAGGAATGATGAGACGATCTGATGATAGAAAATAGAAGACTAAAAATTTCATCACAAAAAGATGCACAAGGACATCATAGAACAGCAGAAGGGAAGAATAAGGGGTCAAGTAAAGAAACAACATGGGAACTATTCTTCAATCTGTGTAGGTTTATGGATCAGGCTGCCACAATGTTCCATAGTAATAAGGGTCAGAGTTAATAATTCACATTTGTGGAGTTTTGAAGATTTACATTTTATATACTGTATAGCTATGTTCCCTCTAAGCTGTGCGCATGTGCGTGCGCACACAGGTTGTGAAACCTGCACACACAACAAAATAAAGTGCGCACACAAAAAATTCAACAGTGCGAATATTTTAATGCTACTTTAGGTAATTTCAAATAGCATGTTTCAAATAAGGTTTTGTAATTTATAAAATCATTTCCATCACCATATCAAAATAAAATTTAGATATTCTTTGCATCATACACATTTACTTCATTGCACTCACAAGTTTGACCACAACCACTAGCGTGTGCCAGATTTGAACACTGGTTCCGAAAATTTGCACAAAAGAAATTTTTTGCGCACACAGCTATGAAAAGTTAGAGGGAACATTGCTGTATAGTAGCAGAAGTTAGTTGAAAGACACTTGTTCAATCAGAGTAAGTTATGCTGCATAGAACAATACATGGTATCGCAGCTTGTTTTCACAAAAATACTACTACTAAAATGGAATTGGGGTACTCATAGAAGAATTTACTTTGTATTTAGTTTCAAATACCTTTGGAGTAGCAAGCTGACAATGTTCCTAAACTGCAACCTTTGGGCCCTCTAATATTGAACCTAAAAAAATACTAAAACTGGGTGAAATGCTTCTGCCAAAATGTTTGGTGAAAAATGCAGATTTAGAGACTCTAAAACGTTTTCCATGTTTGTATCAACAATGCCAAACTGTCAGTTGGGGGAAAACCAACAAAAAGAATTAAACCCTTTATTTGGGCATTTTTGAAATAAAACACTTTTGGTGTAAAATGACTTTTCATTTTGAAATTTCCTTGAATTTTATTTTTTAAAAATCTCAATGTTTTAAAATTATCAAAATTGAAATAAAATTTATCATTATGGGATGAACAAAATTTTATTTCCAAAACTGCTAATGAATGAAAACAAAAAGTCGTCATTTGACCAGCTCTAACTAGTATCAATCACTTTCCTACATAAAATATCCCCAGTTTACATCTCTGAGAGGAAAACCAAACCTTAATGATTCATGCCATTGTTCAAAGACACACTTCTTATACCAGTGGTGTTACTGCCTGCTTTGCATAAAAGTTCTAATTTCATTTTTCCTTCTCAAATTTCTCCTGGAATACCAAATGAATATGGTATTCCTTTCTATTCCCTGTCCTAAACTTTTGTGGAGGTTTGCCATAGTCTGTTAAACACCGGCATGTGTCTCACACTGCTGGGAAAATGAATGCTACTGTGTGATACTAAATTGTTTGGGATTCTTTGCAGTTGAACAGATATGCATATGGGTTTGTATTGTCTTGTTGTTTTTAGTTTTATATATACAATTATCACATAACATAGCAAATAGGACGATGTATAGATGCAAACAGGTACAAGCCAGGTTTATGCAATAACTAAAAAAAACTTGCATAAATTTTATCACACACAATTCAGCTGAAAAATGGAGACTTAAAAAAGTGAATGTAGAAGTACAATAGTTGAAAACATAAAACTTAGCTTCTTTGTTTTGCTAATTCAATATAATTAACTAATGCAGTTCTCTATTGCAGGAGATCTGGAGGCAGGCAGTTTTTTTTCTCTCTCTCTCTTTCACAGAGTGAGTGAGAGCGCGAGAGCGTAAGTGGACCTATAAGCAAAATGAGCATTTATAGTTACAACAGCATGAAAAACTGAACTTTGCAGCATGATCAAAACACCAGCAAATCGAGCCTCTGGTGGAGAAAAGTAGGGGACACATTCTGGAGTCTTGGGGACCTGCGGCAGAATTTTAGCAAGCTTCTTTCTCTCCTTTGTATCAGTGATGAAGAGCTCCAACTTGTATGCCTTTGACCCCCAGGTATGGTCATACATAAGTTAATGGCGCCCCAACAGTAAAGCAAACAAATCCCTGCATGCGTCTATTACTATTCTATCAATGTTCTGTAAGAATGTTGGTTTTTGTTTGCTTCTGGAAACTAGTTGTTTCGTGTTAGCTGATCTAAACAACAATGCATCCAGCATTTTTAATTGCATAGTTAGCTGCGCAACTAGAATAAATGGCATGGGGGGGGGCGGGTGGGTTCTTTAATGTTTTGCTCTTAGGCTAAACTTAATCTTAGCAACTTTAACATGTTTTCCCACTCTTTTTAACATCACGCACAAAAATGTACCCCAATGTGTTTTTGCTGCAGTGTGATAGGATTCATACTCCCCTGTCTGCCCCTCAGCAGACGCAAACTTTCAAAAGCCACTGCGCTGAGGGTAACAGCAGTGCTGTCTCCAGAGCTCAGCATTCTGTCCTTGCTTGTTATTGTAACATTGATATACATATCTTCCATTCCTCATCTGTTATATCCTAATGACATTAGTATGGGCCTGCAGCAATTTTAAAAGCTGGCTGTGCAACCTCTTTGACGTCATTAGAGAACGGTCCCGACTACAGACCTGGCATATACTGTCTCTGATGTACTGTATAAAAATCCGTGTCAGTGTTGGCTCTCAGGGAGTGCTGGAAGTGATTCAGCTGTCTGGAACGGGCAGATGGCTGCTATCAGAGTTTTATTATCACCATCGTTATTATTACAGTGGTTTCTTTGACATGTTGAACTTTCTTACTGGTGTTTAGAGCTTAAGTATCTGACTAGCACATAGTGATCCTCAAATCCCCCAAATCCCTTCCAACCTGGCACCAAAACGTGGGACATCAGTTTAAAGTTAATTAGACACACCACTTCATTCTATCTCCATGTTTTAGAATAATTGTCTGAAAATTCTCACTCTCGTGTAAACTGCTGACTTTAGAAAATATTTAATTGTCTTGATTTATTGTTACAATTTAAATTAAATATTGTGAGCTTCCAGCAAAGTGGAAAAATACTTGAATTAGTTTTCATTGTTTGAGTTTAATAGACTGCATACCAAGAACTATATTTTGTGAAAGATCGGCTAGCATAGGCCACTAGATATTGCCTTCTGAGTAACTAAAGATATGTTACTCAGGAACAGAGGATTTCTCCGTCTGGTATCTGACCAGTAGAGATCTCTTAGGAGTGTATTTGTTGTCTTATACAACTCCAGTGAGTATACTGGATCATTTTGGGACTGGTATGAAACTGTCCAGCCCAGGACTGTCAGTGCAAACATAGCTATGATGGGTGACTTACTGAATATGTTCTAAAATCATTTGGTAGTATATAAATGGGAAGAATGGTGGTGGTCTTTTTGTATTTCTGCATATCTGTGCTTTCAAAATTACCACCCCAGCCTTGCTGGCAATTTTTCTTCAGTGTCTGAAAAAGCATGGAAGCTTACCACCCCCTCTTTCATCTCTAGAAATGATGTTTCTGAGACAGGGTTAAGGAACTGTGGCAAAGCTACTTCTGAGGTCTGGCCAAACGGTCATGATGGCTCCTCTGGCGGTAGCGGCACAAGGCCAATCTGCCCCAGCCCAGGCAAGTCTTCAAGGTGTCTTCCCTTGGCTCCCCTTCTCTCTCCGGGGTCTGCAGGGCAGGCCTTGGTTTGGGCCTGTGAAGCACATCCCCCCATTTTGGGTGGGGTGAGTGGTTCCAGCCCCCTGGCTAACCCAACGATCCAGCAAATACCTTCTGGTCCCTTCACAGGCTGTGGAGGTGTAACACTATCCCCAAAAGAATCAGGACTGCGTCAGATCTCCTAGCAGGCTGGGGGTCTGGTCTCCTTTCTCTCTCTCAGGCAGTGGAGAAGTGCTACCACCTCAGCCTGGGGAAGTTTCAGCCCTAGTGGCAATTTCAGTCCTTCCCTCTGATAGAAGCAGCTATTGTAGGCCTGGAGCAGCCCTTAATTGAGTCCATGTGCCTTTAATTGGCCTGTAGTAATCTCTTCCCTATAGACAGGGTAAAGCACCTTTAATAGCCTAGGGCTTACATATCTGCCATGGCATACCCTCCAGTAGCCCCCTGGCCTGACTTTATCACAGGACATATGGGTACTTCTACCACTGTTATCTAAGCGCTATTTGTTCACTAACAAATGGGGAACTTCAGTCAGACTGGGACTCTTCACAAACTCTGAATTCACTAAAGCACACACAAAAACTGTTGTTTAAGCATCCTTTCAATGTTTCCTTTCAATATATTTCCATGTGAGATTTAGGGCTGGTCTACACTGTTTGATGAGAGCTATGCAAGTTGCATAACAAAGCTCCTGTGGATGCCTCCTTCCACTTTTTCAAGGAGGTGGACAAATTGAGTTGACCAGAGAACACTCTTTGATCACCCAAGCAAGTTTACACAGATCTGCTCAATCAGGGCTGCTGCATCGATGGCTGCTACCAAGGCAGTATAGACATACCTTTAGATTATGCCATTTAATGAATGACTACAATGTGGGAATATTCATTAAAGTGCCTAAATGTAGCATTTTCAGCAGCATCCAAACCATCTAGAATTATTATTTGCAGTAGCATCTGGGAGCTCCAGTCATGGATCAGGACTCCCTTTGGTTAGGTGCTGTATAAGCAGGGGTTAAGGTATAATTTGGCGGGCCCTGGAACCGTCCTAAATTTCCGGGCCCCCTTCATGCATCTGCGGGCCCCATCCCACGTAGGTGTTTGCAATCACTTTTTGGTACCATGTGCATCAGTTATTGCTCTGCGACACCCCCACACCCTCCAGCTACTCCCTAACTACACCCCCAATCTACACACACACACCCTGCCCCACATAACCACCCCACCAGCATTCTCTCCCTGTCCCCAGCAGCTCCGTGCCCCCTTGATCCCGGAGGCCAGCGACCCCTTCTTCCCCTTGAAAGCCCGGCAGCAAGGGCCATCCCTGTACCCAGGGGTGCACTCTGGGATGCAGCGGCTCTGTGTGCAGCTTGAGGGTGCCCACCATGCTGTTTCCCTCAGCCCCACTGGGAGGCTCCCAGGCAGAGCTAAGGCCTTACCTGGGCCGTTTCTATGTGTTCCTGCTCCCAGATCAGTGCTGGGGTACACTGGCTGACAAAGTTTCAGCTAGGGGCTGCTCCTGGCCACAGTCTACTCCTGCCCTGAGCTGACTCAGGGTAAAAGCTGTGGCCAGAGATTAAACCAAAGTAAAGGGGAACGCACCAGAATGCAGACTTCTGGTGTGTTCTGTTTTTAGGGGGCCGCTGAATGCTGCATTCTGGTGAGTTCCTCCATTTTTAAGGGGCTGTGGAATACTGCCCCCCCCCAAAACAGGGGGCCCCGGAACAGCATTCCGGGATGTTCCCCCTTACTTTAACCCTATAAGCGCAGAGCAAAAATTCCTTGTCCCAAGGAGCTGAGTCTTATGCCTCTTGAAGCTCTTCCGTGGAGGTGGAGAGTGCAAAAACGAGAATGGCATACCTCTTTCAGTATTGTAGCATGTTTCATATGAGCTGAATGAAAAATTTGAAGACATTTCCAAATTTTAATTGAAATTTTGAAAGTTTTCACATTGTCATGTGACTGAAAAATGTCAAAAATTTGCATCACGACCCTCTATTTACCTCCCCCCAACCAAATTTTTACCAATATTTTGAATTTTTTTCACACCATGTTGCTACTGTTTGAACCTTGCTAAAAGCCCTCCCTGAGCCCAAGGGAGGATGCACTGGTCCTGAGGATCAACTGATTTTGGGGGACAAAAAAAACCCAGGAACCAGTGTGAGGGGGTCAATGGTACAAAAACAGGGAATCAGAGGGGGACACCGAGTAGAGAACCCGGACAACACTCACTGCTCCTGGTAGGTATGTAGGAACTCTGCCCAGAAACATGAATAGAGTCAGGAAAGGAAATAGGCCCCACAGTCGCAGGATGCTCCCTTAGCCAATCTACCCTCCCTGGTGTTATAAATGGCTATTTTGGCCAGGGTTGGGAGGAGGTTGATGAGGAGGTCCCGTGACTTTGTGGGGCCATGGATGGAGTGTGTGTAAGTAAACAAGTGAAGAGAAAAGTGCAGCCAGAACCTCAGCAAGAGGTTCTAGAGGAGCCAGAAAAGGGGATGCAGCCCGGCGCACTCGAAACAGACATGCACCAGGGTCTCCTTCAGGCTGCAGAAAGGACAAGTGTCAGGATTAGGGGTGAACTATGCCAGTGCTCATGGCTCCATGCAGGAGCTGCCAACTGATGTCTCCAGCAGGCCGTGGTGTTAGGGTAGATTTTTTAGAATATAGATTGGCTCACCGGGGATCCTTGCTCTCCAGAGGTGGTATAAGGTCCTAGTGTTTGGTGTCAGGGTGGAATACGAGGGTGAGGAAATAGATGGTATGCTGCATGAGTGTGTACATGTGGTCTTTGGGTGTGGTTCTGAGGGGACCGGCTTCAGATCTTGCAACTGGCTTGGTGCATGGGGAGGGGTTGGCCTGCACTGGGGCTTGATCAAGCTGTCCAAAGGACCAGTACTGGGGGACAAAGAGTGCCCTGGCTGCCGCACTGACCCTGCGTATGTGTGATGGTGGGAGAACTGAACAAACATTACATCTGCTTCCTGTCCTTTCATGCTCCCTAGGAAAAGCATCTCAGCTGCAGCCTTCTTTTTCCTTGTGGGTATAGGCTGCAATCTGAGCCATATAAGGAACAGGGATGCTCCTTACTCATTTGTCCTAGTGGATGGTTTGACCAGAGTTTGTCAAATCCAGCCCTAAGCAAACATGTAAGAGTCTGCAAGAGATAAAAACTCAAGGCAGTGTCCACAGCGAGAGACAATATATAGATCTAAAATCTGTCATTTCCTTTGGAACTGTCACAGGAGAAAAGTAATGTTTTACTGTGCCAAAGTGTGTTACAGTGGTACTTGAGTCTCAGAGATAAGACTCCTTTGAGGATGATTTTTCCACCCTATTCATGTGACTTGTCCCATGAATAAGAACTGTTCACATGATTAAATCTAGGACTGGGTTACACCTTACCTTATTTGTTAAGATACAACATAATGTACACAATTCTTCAAGTCATAGGGTCAGATTTTCAGCTTGAGTGAGTCAAAGTATGTTGATGTGTATCCATGAGCTATGCTGTTTTACATCAACATGTGCTGTTTTGTTACCCCAACTGAGGGTCTGGCCCATGCTTTTCATAATGAAATTAGGAACCTAACTTTAGGCCCCCAGGCTTGAAAAGTCAAAGCAAGATGGACTCTCTCTCTGTCCCTTGACTTTTTTCCAAGTTACCAGTGAGTAAACTGGTGATGCCACTTCACAAATCCAGTTTTAACCAAAGAATTCTGCTGTGTTGGGGAAGTCTTGGGTGGTGCATAGCTGCAATAGCAGTCCTCTACCATACAATAGCAGCTCTCATGCCAGGAGCATAAGTGACTGAGGAAACTAGCTTTAATATGTCTATGCTCGGGTGATCAGTGGTCACAGAAATGACTCTTTGAGGTCCATGGGTAGTAGATGTAAATTACTTGTACTGAGAATTTTTGAGCTGGTGTAGATTAAGTTGCAGATCAGGTAATCTTAATGACATCTTTAATTCTCCCTTGCTCCTGATTCTTCTCATCCACTTAATACTATAGAGAGTTTCATATCCAGTCACTCATAGTGATAGTCATAATGTGTGTTTTACTATCCCCTTTTTGTTGTAATAGTGAAAAAAGTCCCTTCCAAACTGAAGTTCTGAGTTGGAAAAGAGAAGGAAGTCTCTGCAATTTGGGAGGCTACAATTGGCTAATTATACCTGATTGATTTGAGCTACTTGATTCTATTTTCAGTATATTAGCTCATAACCATAAATAAAGCTGTGCAAATAAAGAGATGCTTAAGGCAAGAAAGCAAAAGCTTCTCCCAGTATTGTTTGCTTGGTCCGTCAGAAGCACTGGTTTTTTAACGCAGTTAGAGCCCCATTTACAGCGATACAGTTTCAAGAAACATCCGTGGATCCAGATTGGACCCCCAGAACATCACTTCCACAAAGTTCTCTCCTATTCCAAACATCACAGATGGTGCCGTGCTTAGTTACCTGTTGTTGAGTACAGTTCTGTGGATAGTGATGTACACCTCCCATGAACTTCTGTGGGAGCAGGATTGTGCCAACTGCAGTTGGATGTACTACATGCACTTCCTTCAGTTACAGCTTAATTGCTAGGAAGTCACATAAATCAGGGCCAGAGATTGCTCTGAGACTTTTCAGATGGTTGTGGCAGATGAGGAAAATTCTGTCCCATTTTTGTATCTGGTTTTCAGCAAATCATGACTGGAGTGTAATGTAGTGCCAGAACTTGTGTATTTCAAAAGACTTTATTCCTTTCTGCTTCCATGCCTCTTCCGTGACATACAGCTATTTCCAAACTAGGAAGAGGGTGCAGAAGTTTTGGCATGTTATTCTGGGAGTTCCAGCTCTCTGAGTGCCAATGATTAGCAATGATTCTCAGTAAAACATCACATTATCTGAAAGGGAGAAAGCACTTCATAGACTCTAATTCACCCCCCCCCCCAAAGTATAATTCTCTGGTCTGAATGTTTTTTACAGGTCTCCCTTTGTGCCAGGTCAGAGGATGTGAGCCTATTATGGAGCCAGCTAGTGAGCCTTGTCTCATTGGCAGCTCATGCCTTTGGCTGTGGAGGTCCCCAGTACAATCCCAGGTAAGTCAGCCATCAAAAAAAGCACATAAGTATTCATATAAAAATATACCCACTTAGGAGTATTATAAAATCATTTGATAGCAGAAATGCTCTTTTATTTGGAGCCTGGTCCTGCTTAGACCAGTGCTGATTGATACATAAAATACTAAAATCTTTCAAGGAGGTTAGGGCAGCAGACATAGGCAAATGTTACTGTAGGCAGGGGACAGCATAGTGCACCGTTCCCCCCCCCCCAATCTTTCCTATAGCCTCCCCCAAAATCTTTCCCTGTCACCCTTCGTCCTGGGAAAACATTAGACATAACCTGCAAAAGCATCTCTCTTTGCTCACTCGTTCTCTGCCTGCAGCTTGCAACAGAGGCAATAGCAAGGGTGTAAGCTCTTCAGATCTTGAAAAAACCAAGCATTCATTTTTGTGGATGCAACAAAGCAAACTCATTAGAATCCATGCTAAATCTGAAAATGTTGCAGATTTCACCATCATTTGCTGCTCACCTCCACAATGACATTTTTAATAAGGCAGGAGCAAGCTATCTGTGACAGATAGACACAGAACAATAGCAGCCCATAGGAAGGTCTAAAGCAGGGGTCTGCAGCTTGCAGCTCCAGAGCTGCACGTGGCTCTTTGGCTGCCCTCTTGTGGGCTTGGGATCTGGGGTCCTCCCCCCGGCCACTGGGAGACCAGATAGGTGGCCCACACTAGGTGACAGACTCCTACCACAGCAGCACACTGTGGGTAGCTCCTGGTTCTGGCCCTCCTGCCACCACAACCACCACCAGGGGACCCTGCAGCAGGAGGCCTGGCCTAGTTCCCCCAACCAGAAAGCTACACCCATTGTGGCTCTCAAAACACTTGGTTATTGAAGGAATTTTAAAAAATGGCTATCATCTTTTTGTCTAAAGTAAGTGATAATTATCCTTGCAGACAGCGCACCCCAGCTTTGGAAGTTTCAGGTTACCAGTTAGGTCTACATAGGTTGTTTGGAAATAAGCCGTTACAAATGTGATTTACAGTCTCAATAGAAATTGAGTAGTAGCATGTCTGCAATTACGTGGGTACACGTTCCTCCTCCCATCCTTGTCCCCATATATTTCACATAGTCCACATGTGGACAGATAGAGTTGTCTTCCTTCCCGTAATCAGTGGAGAAGTGCAAACAAAGAGTAGGTAAATTAAGCTCCCATCATCTATCCCCTAGAAAGGAAGAGCTGAGCGGGAATGGTGGGGGAAGATGGTTTGAAGAGAGAAGTATGTACACTTAGAACTGTGATGGACAGGAGGTTGTGGGTGGGGGGATAAAGGATGTGCTAAATGTGAAGGGGCTTGGCTGGGGGTGTGGTGGGGATGGTGCATGGAGATGGACCAAGAGAGGGGCCTGGGTCAGCCATGGAGCTGCCTTCCCCAATGGAAGCTTAAAAATCTGTCCATGGCAGCAGAGATGGTCTTGTCTTAGCTAGAAAATTAACTCATAAAATCATGTTAGAATATAGCCTTGAAGAATCATATTCACTCTTGCAATATTAAACATAATGCAGTATAGACAGAGACAATTCATATCATCTGGGTTTATCCATATTACTTTTACAGAATGTTAAATATAATCTGTTTTTGTGAACAGTGGCTACGAAATCATGCTTAACATTGTGTCAAGTAGACATGGGTGATGTCCCTGTAGACTGTGACTGCAAGGACTTTTTTTTAACACTGTGTTCGTTAACATGATTTCTCAAGGTTGTGCTCTAAAAGAGACTTATATTCTAGTGAAGGGTTTAGTGACGTTAATTCCTCCATGTTTTCAGTTCAATTCCCCAGCAGAGTTGTGCATTTTAGGTGTCAGATCTCTGTACAAGCATGTTTCCTTATGACATTCCTTATCAATAACATTTTTAATGGCATATTTGGCTGACAATGACATAAAACATCTTTCGATTATAACAACACCGTTCCCCCTTTCCCAAATAATGAGCATAATAGATGAATGTTCAGAGAGGTTTAGCCTGATGACTGTAGGCTAATTTATATAGCACAGAGCATCCACTGGGTAGTTCACTTTGCTAGATTTCTCCCTCCATGCCTAATGTATTCTGCCTGGCTGATTCAGACTCATGCCAAGAAGGTTTGCCACTCGGGTATGTAAACGCAACACTGTTTATCAAATATGTATCAAAAGGAAGTTTACTTGAAGATAAAAGTAAGGATGGAAAGAGACCCAGTCCAGCTGGTGATGAGGATAAACTGAAAAATGGGAACGGGCTTGCTTGGGGTTCAGATCCTCTTGGGCAAGAAAACAGACAGAAGCCTGGTGGTGAATGCAAAGAGGATTCTGTGTTAAGAATGCTATAGATCTCTCACCCACTTCAGATCAGACTAGCCTCTCCTGTGTAATGTTATAACCACACTGAGTCTTCCTATGACCTAGAGTTTTATTAGCCAGTCATGGAATACATGGTTCAGTATGCTACCAGGTAGATGGGAGCATGTACAAATGACAGAGGCCAGAACCAAAACAGAGTCTGAAAACCCCTTGAATTCTGGGTCCAAATGCAAAGGCATAAGCTTATCTCTGGTTCAAGTTTATTTTCAAAATAACTTTGACCCAGATCTGTGATTAGTGAGGTTCTACTGCATACCATCCTTGTCACTGAAGTGGAGTTTGCTTATTTTGCTTTAGCATGAGAATCAAAGAAATTTAAAAATGAACAGAAATTAGATCAAGAAATTAGTCTGTTTTACGGAAATCCTAGAAGAGTGCTCATTTTTTTGCTTTCGAGAACACTGCCACTTGACCTATTTTCTACTGCCATTTTACCCACAGACAGCATTTGCTTGCAACAAAAAAGGACAGCATCAGCTCCAGACAAAGAGAGAATAGCTTCTGATGCATTTGTCTCATGAAATTACAGCATGCTTTTTGAGTTCAGCCAGTGACCAAATTCTAAAAGGCTACAAAAGTCTGAGCAGCAGTGCAATTTTAAGAGGCTTTGTAATAGTTTCTCAATGTTGAATGATCAGGGAGAATTACTCTCTTGTGAGCAAGGAAAGTCTGTGTCTCTCTCTGCAGATGTAGTATTCCTTAATCAGGTCTTATAGATCTGGTGATGGATTTGTTTTATAGGAGATGGGAGGAGGCAGGGAAGCAAAAAGGCAGATTTCAGGAGGCAACACCAAATTTTATAGACACATGTTTTAATGGCTAGTGCAAAGCAAGCACTGCTTTGTAAGAAGCTAGAAATAGTCCAGAATAGAAAGTGAAAAAGAAACCAGGCAATATGAAATTTCCATTCACTTTTCTGTGCTGCTTTGGAAAAATTTCAAAAAACAAAGGATAATTTGTAGATAATATGTTCAAGAACAACAAATGTCATTAAAACCTATGTCTAAGCTTCAATGCTCAGAAATGTCTGCTGCGGGGAATCAACTTTTCATCTGAGTTCCTTTGGTTGGTGCAGAAACATATTCTATGGTTTCGCACTCCTGCCATTATTCAGTAGGATCCTTCATCAGGTGCACTAGAGTGTTTTCCATTTAACCATGACTCTAAAACTTGTCCCCGATGTCTGCATTATTTCACCCTATAACAAAAGCATTTTCAGTGTCTTGAAATAATTGTGAAATACAGAATAAATTCTAACAGGATTAGATTTCTTGCCACACTGTCTTTGTGCTGCAAATTGTACCATATGCCACTGGGAACTTCTTGGGACAGTAAAAATAGAACTTGCGTACTCCTGCGTTAAAACCACACATCCCTACCATTTGAACTTCCTTTTGCTGTCAGTTTAAGGCACTGTTTTGAACAGTTCTGATGCCATTCAGCACAGGGCAGTGTAAAACATATGCACTTTTCTATTCTTTAAAATATACATAGGAACAACCACTTAACTGGCTTTCCTCCTGTTACTCATTACAAGGCTAATTTGTTTGGATAGGCTTATAAAACCAACCAATGCCTTCTATTCTAGATCTAACTTTAAAACAATAAAATTCAATGAAATGACCTGTCGGGTGAACCCTTAAATTCCAGTGCCACAATATAAAGAAATCCATCAAAGGTGCACACTGTGTTCTCGGACCAACAACTTATCGTTCTCTGTTAAGCAGCTCTTACTTTTCCTGATCCAAAGGGGCAGCAGTGTTAGTCTAGTTCAGTAAAACAAACAAACAAGGAGTCCTGTGGCACTTAAAGGCTAACCAATATATTTGTTGTATGAGCTTTCATGGCAAAAATCCCACTTTGTCAGACATGTCTGACAAAGTCGGACTTTTTCCCACAAAAGCTCATGCATTAAATATATTGGTTAGTCTCTAAGTGCCACGGGACTCCTTGTTTGTTCATAGTTTTCCTGTGATCAACCATATGCCCAGGTTTTTTCCTCCTCATTTTGAACTGATGTGTCTCCCACTTATAGCAAAAAATTTATTAGTCCCTAACCACATGACCTTACACTTTCCACTGTTAAAGTCCATTCTATTCCCATTACTCCAGTTTACAAGGTCATCTAGATCATTTTGTATGCTATGGCAATCTTTCACTGTATTGGCAACACTTCCCATGTTTGTGTCATTCTCAAACTTTATTAGAACATCCCAGTCTTTGTGCCAAGGTCAGTAATAAAAAGGTTAAATAAGATCAGTCTCAAGACCAATCCCAGAGAAACTGCACTAGTAACTTCTCTCCAGCTTGACAGTTCATCTTTCAGGATGACCCATTGTATGTAGTCTGCCCTTTAACTAGTTCCATATCCAGCTTTCAGTTGTCATATTAATCCCCATCTTTTCTAATTTAACTAATGATTCTCCATGTAGAATTGTATCAAATGCCTTATTGAAATCTATCTAAAGGAGATCCATCACATTCTTTCTGTTATCTTTTCCAGAAAAGGAGATCAGGTTGGTCTGGCACACTGCTTTTCGTAAAGCCATGATATGTTTTGTCCCAAGTAATGTTAACCTCAAAGTCCTTAACTACATCCTCTTTCAATATCTTTTCCAACACCCGGCGTACAACTGAGATCAAACTAACAGCCTACAGTGATCCCAATTGCCTTTTTTCCCTTTCTTAAAAGAGGAACTATGTTAGCAATTCACCAGTCATTGTGTACAACCCTTGAATTTACAGAATCATTAAACATCCCTGCTAACTGGCTTGCAATTTCATATGCCAATTCCTTTAATATTCTTGGATGGAGGATATCTGGTCCCTCAGTTTAGTTCCACTAAGCTGTTTGAGTTTCATTTCTACTTCGGATATTGTAACTTCTACCTCCGTATCCTCATTTGCCACTCTGCTACTATCCCCAAACTCTTCTTTAATGTAATTTAAAACATAGGCAAAGCATTTGTTTAAATATTGGGCCATGGCTAAATTATCCTTAATGTCCACTCCATACTCGGTGCTTCATGGTCTCACTTCTTTTTGGGTTCTTTGTATTTATATGGCTATAAAACCTTTTAATATTGGTTTTAATTGTCTTTTCAAGATCCATCTCAACTTGAATTTTGGCATTCCTGACTTTCTCTCTACATGTTCTGTTCTCTAAGAGAGAGCTTTTCTTGCTCATCCCTCTCATCTTTCTCTCCTTGTAGGCTTTCTGCTTTCTCTTGATTTCCTGTCTGAAATGCTTACTCATTCTGCTTGGCCTACAAGTCTTGTTTAGGAATTTTTTCTGCTTCCTTGGGAGGTAGGCTTCATATAGCTCCTACAATTTTGACTTGAAGTAATTCCAAGCCACCTTTGCCTTTAGGTCCATGATTTCTTCAAGCCGGGCAACTTCCCCAACTAATTCCTTTAATTTATTAAAGTTAGCCTCTTTGAAGTCAAAGACCCTAGTCATAGATCTATTTTTTGTTTATCTTTCCACTTAGTTTGAACTGAATTAGCTCATAGACACTCGAACCAAGGTTGTCCCCTACAACCAGCTCTTCTGTGAGGCCCTCACTACTCATCAATAACAAATCCAGAATCATAGGGTTGGAAGGGACCTCATGAGGTCAGCTAGTCCAACCACCTGCTAAAAAGCAGGACCATTCACTCTAAATCATCTCAGCCAGGATTTTGTCTAACTGGGCCTTAAATGTTTCGAAAGATGGAGATTCTACCACTTCCCTAGGTAACCCATTCCAATGCTTCACCACCCTCCTAGTGAGAAAATTTCTCCTAATATTCAACTTCGACCACCTCAGCTGCAGCTTGAAACCATTGCTCTTTGTTCTGTCCTCAGTTACTACTCAGAACAGCCTAGCTCCCTTTTCTTTGGAGCATTCCTTCAAGTAGTTGAAGGTTGCAATCAAATCCCTCCTCAGCTGTCTCTTCTGCAGACTAAATAAGCCTAGTTCCTTCAGTCTCTTCTGATAAGTCATGTGACCCAACCCCCTAATCATTTTTGTTGCTTTCACTGCATTCTTTCTAATTTGTCAACATCATTTTGGAAGTGTGAAGCCCCAAACTGGACACGGTATTCCAGATGTGGCCTCACCACCACTGCTGAATGGAGGGGAATAATCAAATCCCTCGATCTGCTGGCAACACTCCTGCTGCTGCAGCCCAATATGCCATTGGCCTTTTTGGGAAGAAGACCACATTGTTGACTCATATCCAGCTTCCTATCCACTAAAAGACCCAGGTCCTTTTCTACAGTACTGCTACTTAGCCAATCAATCCCTGGCTTGTAGCAGTGCATGGGAATTTTCCGTCCTAAGTGCAGGACTTTGCACTTTTCCTTGTTGAACCTCATGAGATTTCATTTGGCCCAATGCTCTAATTTGTATAGGTCTCCCTGAGTCCTATCCCTGATCTCTAGGGTGTTTACTGTTCCCCCCAGGTTGGTGTCATCCATGAATTTACTGCATGTGCAATCTATCCCATCGCCCAGATCATTAATGAAGAAGTTGAACGGAACCGACCCCTGGGGCATGCCACTAGTTACTGGATGCCAACTAGACATTGAGCCATTGATCCCTACCCAGTGAACCCGATGATCTAGCCAGCTTCCTTTCTTGTTGGTTCAGTAACTATTTGGTGAAGGAATCTGTCATCTATCACATCTATAAAGGTCTGAGCCCCCTTATTACTACTAGCACTTCTCGTCCAGTCTATATCTGTTAATTTCAAGTCTCCCATCATTACACGGTTCCCAATAGTATTTACTTCATTAAAAGCATTGAAGAGGTCTCTATCCACATCCAAGTCAGACCCTGGTGGTCTGTAGTATACCCCAAGCACTATTCCAAGAGAAGCTCTAGTAGTTTTATTGTGATAGTCACCCAGAAAGACTGTGTTGTCTGTTCCATCACTTCTAATGAGCATGCCTATGTTAAGAAAAATCTCCTCATTTTTATAATTATAAAGGAATTAGAGCAGAAAAGACATAGTGCCTGTCTCTCATGCCTCTTTCTAGAATCCTTCATTCTGAATGTTTTTATTATAAAAAAGGAAGCAAAAAAATGTAGCAAATGTCTGTTGTTTCTCATACTCTCTTTGAAGTCTTTTCCCACTCCTGCCCTTATTTCAGCAGCTGGATTTTGCAGGCAGCTGGGGCACTTTAATTTTAAAAGTTTTACATACAAAATGTTAAAGCAACACAGTCACAGCAGTAATCCTGTTTCATATCATGACCAGAGGAGAATGGATTTGAAATATGGGAAATTTCTCCTTCATATTTGGCTGCTGTGAGAAATTGGGTGTCTTTCCCCCACTCTCACATTTTGCTATGAACGTTCTGCTTGTTGGCAGCAATGCTCTCTTGTTCACTGCATCTAGTTTCACCTCTGCTTGTTTATCCTGCTGATGTACCAAGTGTGTCACACCATAGTAATACAAGTGGATATGAAAGAAAGGTGCTATATTATTTACTGCAAGACTGAAAAACTTTCCCAGCTGACCCACAAGAGACAAATGGCCTTTATTTTTCCACAGTAGGTGAATTATAAAGCGTCCTGGGGTAGAGAGTCACCCTCTGTACTAGTTCAGAATATGGCGACAGGCTTTCCAAATTTGGACTCCCCTTTGAGATAAGCAAATATGTTAGGCAAAATATATAATGCAGTCCAAGTCTGAAACAGATGTACAGAACAAGGAAGGTCTAGAGGAAAAAAGTGCCTGACTGACCTTTCTTATCCAACTCTGCTATGCTTGGTACCAAGGCACTTTAGAATTCACCTATTGTGGAATGAGAGAGTCAGTTTTTTCCCTTGTGGGCAGCTGGGAAATTTCTGCAAGCTCACAGTAAATACAGCATCTTTCATTCATTACCAGTCAGGAGTTCCAAGTGACAGGGCCATGACTTTTGGTGTACATAGTAAATCCATGCTCTGAAACTCATGGTGTATTCATTACCTTGATATTGCAAGCAAGAATTAAGCAAGAAAACTGTTTCCAGTAACTTTTTGGAGTCATGCTCTTTCCTTGGTTTTTCTGTGGCATCTGGGATCCATCAACCTATTATACAGCTGTTTAGATGTAAAATGTGTTGAGTATACACATGTGTGCCTTTTCAGTTTCTGTGAGCTGTTGCTATTGTATGTAGGTGTTCACATCTTAACCCTAGAATATGCAGACTTTTAAGGAGTAATATTTACTTCATGTTCACCAAACTTAGAATACGGAGAGCACTGGGTGACATTCTATAGAGTGTGTATGATAAATTTGATTGTGCTACCAAGTATTTATTGTGAAGGCAAAATAAAGTATGATGATCCATCAACTGATTATGCTAACATAATCAATGCTAGTCTATTAATATGCTACTGAAATTTTTTTCTTTAAAAGATTTATGCTGTTAGTGCTTGTGACATGCCACAGTTTTACTCTGATTGCTTTTTCATTTTAATTTTTGTAAAATTGGGAGAGCTAATTGGAGAAGGAATAAATTCATCTCAAGAGCCTCCAGAAGCAGTTTTGAGATTAAGGATATAGGGTTGTGAGCTCCACTGCTCTGCTTGTTCTGAGACAGGGATTTGGGTTTAGGAGCATAACTATACTCTGTAGTTGAGTGTTGCCAGCTTTCATGATTTTTATCTCAAGTTTTTCAATATTTAATGATTGACTTCAAATCTTCTCTTTTTAAAATCATCATGTTTGAAGTTCATCTCATAATTTTTGATCTTTTGGGGTTGTTAATATGGTTATTCATCAGCAGGCGTGGGAGCCATGGTTGTGTGACCTTCTGCCAGGATTAGTTCAATGGGCAAAGGTCATACTGTCCCAACTGGATCTGCCTAATGTCAAGGCTATCAAGAACATTTAGGAAATTCTGCTTTTATTCATTTTTAGTGGTAATCACATTGACAGCCTTCTGAGTGATCAATATGTTTTGATCATCTGAGTTAAGAAGGCTGACTTTTGTTTCTGCAAGGCTCACTGTCATATTCAGGGCCTCTTAATCAAGGCTTGGTTGTTACCTGCTCTGAAATTCAGAACAGGCCTGGTTTTTAAACAGCTGTCTCATCCTATGAATCTAAACTTTCAGGACCAATTCAAGAGCCCTGAATTAATTTTCAGCCTCACAACACAGAGTTGCCTAATCTCCGCATTATTTTACATCATAAGTATGCAATTTTATGGCATGCATGCAGAGACGTGCATTGACAAATTTGATGTAAGAGAATTTAGGACAAAGGAGCTAAAATTTCTTAAAGGGTTTTGATTTTTATTTAATTGCATACTTAAAATCTCTGTGAGCTGAAAATGGTGTCCACTATGCCACTCTAATCCAGAGGGAACACTTTATACAAGTTATCAGAACAAAAAAATTCTGTACCACAGAAGCATTCAGATGATGCAAATCAATAGAAAACCATTTTTATAATTTTCTTTTAATGCTAAAAAGTATTTTCCTGTTTTCTCGTCTTCCGTTCTTCTGCACAAAAGGTGAATTTGTGACAGTTTACTGTAGTTTTTTGGCTCATGGAATAACACTGTACATACACCAGTAAATCAGGATGTACAGTGTCTCTTCTGTATAATTTGCTGGATAACTTTCAGCGTCAACCAGACCCAACTGTTTTTCTTGGAGTGAATTTCGATAGCATTTATATTATATATTGCATATTTCCAGCATCTCCTGTAGAAATCAAGAATGTATTCTATTGGGAAACCAAGGAATAATTAATTATTTTGCCCATCAATAGCATCCAGTTAACAATTTAATTTATAAAAAATTTCAGTGAAGTGAAGGCTGGTGGTGCAAATTCTTCTTACCTGTGATCTGCATATTACATTGTTGTTGTCTTTGTTTCTTTACTCACCTAAATGTAATAAGGACTTTAAGATTTGAAATGTATATTACCATGGGCTTTGTCTGCTGCATCGTATGGTGCATGTTTCTTCTCTCTAAGCAAACTAAATACTTACTGAATTTCAAAACTAAAATTTTTGGGGTTTGAGTCTCATTTAGGTGTTGCTGTCACTTCAGAAAAGGTGTCTTCTTAACTGGGGACAGATAGCTTGTGTTAGATAACTCCAACTACAATATCAATGAAACTATGACACCTTGGTTTTAACTTGCATTAGCAGCTCAGGTCGCACCGTAGGCTTCCCAAAAGACGTTACTAGCCTGAATTAGGAGACACCCTCCCCTCTGACCCCAGTAAAAACATTCCTCTGATTTAAGTCTCTCTTTACACTAGTCTGTCAGTATATATAAAGGGACCTCAAACGGGACATAAATTATATTTACACTCACTTTAAGGCTGTTTTACAATACAAGAGTATTTTAACTTAATGTTGCTAAATTATTTCCCACTTAAATACACCTGTGAAGCAAGTGGTGGGTGCGACACGTAAACATAAACAACATTTTAATATGCATTATTTAGGTCAGTTAGTAAATGCTAACTCTCATTAGGGCCCAATCCTAAAATAATTTGCTCATGCGACTCATTTTTGCTCACATAAATAATTCATTCTCAAGGCAATGGGACAGCACATGTAATATTTGTATGCAGTGTTGTTGTACCATGTTGGCCCCAAGGTGGTAGAGAGATGAGGTGAGTGAGGTAATGTCTTTTATGGGACCACTTCTGTTGGCTCAAAAGCTTGCCTCTCTCACCAGCGTATCTCTTACCAGAAGACATTGGTCTAACAAAATGTAATATTGGTGGTTTGGTTGTATAATTAAAGGCTGCAGGATTGGGATGTAACTTCAAATTTTAAACTGAGCCATTTAACTCCAACTATTCATCATCCACCCCCACTGCCCAAATATATAGATTATAGCTTTTGCAAAAAGTTTGACATCTGTTCTGCCCCATGTAATAGCTATACTGCCACATAATTCAAAAAAATTATCAGATTTGCTTCAGAACTTACATAAAACAAATATCCTCTGACCTAAGATAAAGTGTGAGAAATTTCAAGGCAAAAAGGAGTCAGAGTGTAGGTCTGGTGAGTGGGGGGAGTCAGATTGCTGGCTCCACTTTATTCTTTGATACTCACTAGTCTTTCTACTGCTCTGTTTCAGTTTACTCATCTGTAAAATGGGGATAGTTGTTTACCCCATCCTAAAGAATGTCGTGAAGCTTCATTCACTGCTGGTTGTAAAACATTTAGGCATCCTTCAGAGTGAAAGACTGTTTAAGGACAAAGTGTTATCAACTGAGTAACACTAGTCCTGCACTGCAGAAGGGGCCACATTTCAGTGATGGTGGTGCAGTGATATCTGCATAGTTCTGCTGTTTGTCAGCCTTTAAGATGAGAGGTTTAATGTAAATGCAAGATTTGTTTTGTAATGAATGATGATTGTATCATTGTAAGTTCTGGTGTAGGGCACAGTTCTTGCTTCTTTTTGCCACTAAATCCTTTTCTGATGCAATTGGTAGCTGTGCAATACACATGCAACACATACACGTGTTCAGAATATTATCTTGCAAGTGGACCTAGGTGAACAATGTAAAGAAGACTAATCAAATAAAGGAAATATTTTAAAGTAATGAATGTTATTAGTCCATCCAGGTTTAAATCAGTACTTGGTACTGGGGTTCTAATGACTTCCCAAGAAGCACAGCTCAGTATTATACAGAGACTTCATGGTTCCTGTGTAGGGTCCAGGTGTTCGGTTCTCCACCCTCTGTCTGCCTGAAATTCTGTTTTACTGTTGTTGGGAATCTTTGAGATCCCATTGACTACTTTGCCAGACCTCCTCAATGGCTTTCTATGCACTGTGTTATAGTTTAAGACAATGGTGGGGGTTGGTTTGTTTGTTTTTTTTTAAAGTTGTCATAGAATTGTATGCAATTAACTGTTCCTTTCAATAATAAATTATACTGATTAACCAGGTCTTTCCATGCAAAGAATAAGCACTATAACAGAGGCCTATTTCTGCTTACTATATAATACATTAAACTGAATGCTCAGTTATAGCACGCAACTAAAAAATACATTCATGTTAACTTTCCTATTCATTTTAATTAGCATCATCTTACAAATTTAAAATGCCAAGGAAACTGTTTTTTTAACCCAGTCATATTGGAAATTGAAATCCAGATTTCATTGTTTTAGAACACTATTGCATCAGATTTAGATACCCAGGAAGTACCAGACTTTGGCAGATTGACAAGCAGCATTCTAATAACAATTTGTAGATTACATTCACTAAATATTCTAGTTCTGCTAGATTTTCCTGCTCCTGGTCAGTGCTATATAATACTCTTAAAAATGGCAGTTGATATCCAAATGTCTCTAGTGTATAGAACATATCAAAGCCTGTTGCTTTCCTCTTATTTTTCAGTTTAGAAGATTCCAGTGTGTGTGTTAATTCTTTGTGAACTGCAACTGCTTGGTATTGCAGGATAATTTTAAATTCTATCTGATGGTCCAATACTTTAGTTGCTTTGCTGCTTTAATATTGTATTATCTAATGTGGGAAAATAATAAACCATGAGAAACTACCTTCCCAAGCCAAATGTTTCATCTCAGGAAAACCACTGGGACTTCATATCATTTTTGCCATCTCTGATAAAGCAGTTGTTCTAATTTAGAGTCTTTTCCTTTGAGCTGGTGAACAGTACATTTGGTTTTTTGTGGCCTTGTGTAAAGCAAATCTCCATAAAACTAACAAAATCCATGAACATTAGTCCCAGGTCTTTACTGTGCCTGTTGTTTCGCTTGCTGTGAATTTTCCACTCCTGTGCAGAACATTAGCTCAAGTCTTTTAACCAATTATGTCCCACATAAGTTTTCAAAATATAGCTTTTATCTGCACAGAGAAATTTTCATCTGAATCGATGCACATCTTACAATGAAGTCTGTTCTTTGTAAAAGACCTTTGAACTTTGATAAAAATCACTGTGGAACAATATGTGGCTAACACCTCTGCTTAACATGCAGAAGGTCCTGGGTTCAATTCCCAGGGGGTTGGAGTCAATGACCTCACGAGGTCCCTTCCAGCCCTATGATTTGATTTGATTTGATTTGAATATAGTAAAAGGATCTAATTATGACATGCTTACAAAACACTGAAAAGTTCAGGTGTCTTAAATTAAAAGTAATTTAAAGGCTACAGCTGAGCTTCCATACAGTTAGATCGTGCTTCCCTTATTCCTGCTTCTCAGCAGTTTTTGCTGTGAGATGCCCTGTTTGTTGATTTTAATTGCACTACAGATAGAATAAAGTTCTGTAAAATATGAATAAGGAAGTCACAATCTGGTCCTTATTAATCAATGACCAATATGGTGATTTGTATGTGCACTGTAAAAGATGTTTGTGTGAATTATTAAGCCGGACTGAAATTAGAAGCTTCTGAATTCTTATCCCTGCTTTGCTATTGTCCTGCTGTGAGACCATCAGCAACTTAACTTCTGCCCTCTATTATTTTTTTCTGTAAGACAGGGATAGTATACCTTTCTTTGCATCATAATAGGGCTGCAAATATTAATTGTTAATGTTTTTGCAGACTTTAAAAGTTTTTGTCTTTAAGTGCTAGGTACTAATAAGGTTTACAAGATCAGGGCCTTACAGATCTCTCAATAGACTTCATATGGAAGCTCATGAAATTTAATCCTAAAAGCACAGAAAAATCGAGGGATTTTTGGCTGGTGAATTTCATGGTTTCCATGGTGGCTGCTTCTTTGGTACTTGATATCCAAAATTCAGGCTGTGTTACTAAACCACAATCAGTTACAAATTACGTGGGGTGCTAATGAAGTTCAGCTGCATGAATATTCCTGGAAACCAAACACAAAAGGGTCATGAAGATGGCTGGAAAAAATTCATATTAAAATTCAGACGAACATTCACAGGAAATGGTTTTACACTATTCACCTAGATCTAGTATGTATTCTAAAAGTGAAGACTATTTTGTGTTTTGTTTTTTACCGCTTTCTCCTATCATCTATTTTTAAGAGGAGAGATTTGGGTGTTTTATTCACTTACAATAGCACTTATTAGGAGTAACTCCATTAAATTTAGCTGATACACACCAGAATAAAATGACTGTGACATCAGAATGAAGCCCTTTTGCTTTCAGTCATTTTTGCCTCTGATTTAAAAGCACAATCCCACAAGTTGCTGCGCACCCTCAATTTCATTAGAGTTTCTGGGAGCCTGAGTGGCCAGCAGTGTATTGCAGGATTAAATCCTAAAAATGTGTACATGTGCACAATAAATTGAAAGAATAACTGTAGAATTAGCATTTATTGCTTGTTGTTTTAGGCCACTTTACACTTGATCTGATCTTAGAGGTCAGTGCTCTGGTCTCTGGTTTAAGTGTAAACAAGAGTGTATCCTCCTTTGACCAGGACAGCACATCTTAAAAGAATGTGTGATGGAGCTGGGGTTTATAATATAGTTGTTTCGACAGTTCATTTGTGATAGTCTGTAGTAACGGAGCACATTGTTGTTCTCTGACAGGATTTATGGCCATTCCTTCATCATTTCTGCCATTCTTTATTGCTGCAATGTCCTGGGAAAGTTTTTATCTGAGTATGGTAGGTGATAACAAAGTTTTTCACATCAGCACAACCAATCAGGATGTTAAAGTACAATTAGTGAGGGTTGCTGTGTTTTCCTCAGCTGTTTGGGCTCTATTTATCATGAAATGAAGGCCATTCTGAAACAGTCTTAAAAGTTCCATAGTTTAACATAGAAGAGAGAACAAATGAAGTGAAATACACAAGGAAGAAAAAATAGAAAATTCTAAGAAAGTGAAACAGAGTTTGAAGACACTTGGTCTTCCATTGACCAAGATCAACAAAGATGAGCATACAATGCCATCCTGCAGCATGCTCTCAAAAGCTGACTCTTGAGTTGAATGATCTTACCAATTACAGCTGTCCATGTAGTCTTCCACGCTTGAGCAAGATCATGTTGCAGATAGATTTTTGAGAAGCTCTGTCTTCTTCCAAGAGCTTAGATTACCTCCCAGCTAGATTTAAAACTAAAATATGCACCACGTTGAAAGTGGTTGTGATCTTAAAACATCTTTTCTTCAGCTGGAGATGATAGATTACTCCTCATTCATATCCTTTGTCCATATTCATAGAATCATAGGGTTGGAAGGGACCTCATGAGGTCTTCTAGTCCAACCCCCTGCCAGAAAAGCAGGACCACTCCCACTAAATTATCCCAGCCAGAGTTTTGTCCAGCTGGACCTTAAACTTCTCTAAAGACGGAGATTCCACCACCTCCCTAGGTAGCCCATTCCAATGCTTTACCACTTGCCTAGTAAGAAAGTTTTGCCTAATATCCAGCCTCAACCTCCCCAGCTGCAACTTGAAATCATTGCTCCTTGTTCTGTCCTCTGTTACTACTGAGAACAGCTGAGCTCCGTCCTCCTTGGAGCATCCCTTCAGGTAGTTAAAGGTTGCTATCACATCCCCCCTCAGTCTTCTCTTCTGCAGGCTAAATAAGCCTAGTTCCTTTAGTCTTTCTTCATAGATCTTGTGCTCCAGCCCCTCGATCATTTTTGTTGCCCTCCGTTGGACTCTTTCTGATTTGTCCACATCTTTTTTGTAGTGGGGAGCCCAAAACTGGACACAGTATTCCAGATGTGACCTCACCAGTGCCGAATAGAGGGGAATGATCACATCCCTCGATCTGCTGGCAACACTTCTTCTGATGCAGCCCAGTATGCCATTGGCCTTTCTGGCAGCAAGAGCATACTGCTGACTCATATTCAGCTTCCCATCCCACCATGGCCTTGTTCATGTTTTTTGACATCCCCTCTCAGCATCTGGCACTAATATCCTGTGACCAGACTTGCAATTGTATACTTGTTATACAATGAATACTAATAAATGGCCTTGGGGAGGGGAGGGGGACATTTTTGTCCAGGTTGCGGTGAGGAAACTTGAGTATCCCAGTCCTCATTTGTGACGAAGAGCCAGTCAGAAGTTCTTTTTTATTGTATCAGCTGTTTACCTATCCAATATAGAGCATGTATTACTGTGGTGCTTGCGCAACTTAAAATATTAGTTATCTGATTTCTTCAGATAGCTTGGACCAGTCCTGGGCAAAATGGTAAACAAGACCTGGAACCTGACTTTATACTCCAGTGTCTGAGCTACTGTAACAAGCAAAGCACTGAAATGAGGAACTTTAGGAAGCCTGCACTTCTGACCCAATGGGTTTCTGCATCCTGAACCAGCTTCTCAGGATTGATGGCTTCATTCCTGTGAATGTAAAATTGCAGTAATCTGAGCTCAAGATTATAAATGCCCTGTCATATGTGGATCACCAAGACTAACTTTGACGCTATAGAACAGAGTATAGTCTCCTGATTAGAAGGCAAACGAGTATTCAGTAGAAATTAGGAGTACAGGAGGACATGACATCTATAGATATTCTGTTTCCTTGTATCTGGTCAACACACAAGCAGGTGATTTCATAAAGAATTTCAAAACTATCGCTACTTCAGGGGGGTTTGAAATTCGGGCTGGCCGGAAATATGTTTCCATTTTGCAAAAATATGTTGGTGTCTCAACATTTGATTTTGTGTCAATGTGAAATGAAGCCAAGATCTTTTGAAATTTGTTGCGAAAAAACCAGAGAGAGAAGTGCAGTCCAACATAACCAATAGCCCACTGGTTACAGCATTCACCTGAAATGTGGGGGATGCAGCTTCAAGATTGATTTAGACTAGGGACTGGAACCAGGATCATGTTGGAATCAGTCTATCTCTATCTTGTACTCTGGAGCTGCTCCACTTTATATAAATGATTACATGTTTAGTGGGCTAGACAGATTAACTCTATAGTTGAAAAAATGTTTTTAACTGAAAAATTCCTAACTGGCTCTATTTGACATGGACTATACCACAGAGTGGGCAAGCCTTTTAATAGAGTTGGATTTAGCTCCACCAGGTGGTGGAAGTCAGGGATCAAGGACTGATAGTTCTTAGACAAAGTCACCTTTTCTTTTGATAAAAGACCAGTAAAACAGCCTGGAGGATTATCTTCATGGTGACAACCCAGAGCACTGAATAGCAGAGCCCCATTCAACTGACTTGGTCTTGCTGGATGGTGGTGCTAAAAATAGCTGTGTAGATGTTTAGGCCCAGATTCTGAGACCGTTCTTCATTTGTGGGGCCTCCGCACTTGGGGTTCAGCAAACTCACACATCTATGTGGTAATTTTATAGATGGCAGCCTGAGTTTACTTCATTATAATAAGTAGCTGTTAAATATTTCAACAACCAAACTCTCTCTTATGCCACTGTAATTTCCTCAGTATCTTGTCTGCAGATTGATGTTACCCAGTCAAATACTTCCACTGTGGGAAATACTTCAACTGACATTTGAGAGAATTTGGCTTGGACAACTGGGCCCTGAGATTTTAGTAAATGAGAAACAGCACAAGGCCTATGCACTACTGAGGAATCAACTGACATCAGTGATGCATAAACTGTGTGTTGGCCTTCTGCATGTGACTGAATTCCATGCTATACGAGTAAAAAGAAAATATTCTAGAATTAACTTTAAGTCCCTCTCTATGATGTTGCTGTGGTGTGCTTTCGTCTTAGACATAGTACTGGTTGAAACTTACACACACACATATAGCAGGTCCTCTGATAAAAAGTGATTTGATGAAAAGTAGTGGGGAAAAAATTATTTGAAACAAAACCAATAGTTGTCTCAACACGTCTAGCTTCATGTTGGGTTAAAAGCTTAATCAGAGAAGGCAACTGCTAGAAAAGATAGCATAGTATAGATGTAATTTATACCAGCAAAACAGCGCTTTTCTCAATATAGCTTCTACCAATTCACAGAATGAAATGAGGTTATAGCAGCAAAAGTACTTCTGTGCTGGTATAAGCATACCTATACTAGGGCTTTTTGCCAGTATAAAAGTGTTGCAGACAATCACAACGCTAACCATTGTTGCCTATTGTTAGCATTATAATGTAATAAACACATTTGGTATTAAAAGATAGGAACTTTATAGTCTAGAAACTATTAAAATCAAAGCAATCTAATTAGAAATGATAAAGTTAAAACAAAATATTTTAACTTAGCTAAATTAACTGTTTCAACATTATGGTAACAATGTCAAAAAAATTAACCTTTTCCTGTTGAAACTTTTTGTTGAAATAAACACACACCCATAAAACATTTTGATTTCAGGCTTTACTCTCTAATGAAAAACTGTTCTGTCAAAAAAACCCCAAAACACAGCATTCGATCCACTCTGTTTTGGTTTAGCTATTTGGGGATTTTTCTTTTTCCCCCCTCCTATCTGTGCTATTATTCTGTTGATCACCATGTCCCAGGGATTAGGGTAAGAGAGAACACCCTGGAATGCCATTCTGGGGCCCCCTGTTTTTAGGGAGCCAGTATTACAGGCCCCCTAAAAATAGGGAATGCCCTGGAATGCTGTGTTCGGGGGCTCCCCCAGAACAGGGGCACACACCAGAATGCTGTGTTCTGGGGCTCCCTAAATATAGATGGGAACACTGCTGTCCGTGCAGAGTCTTCTGGCCAGCTGAGAGCTGCTCTAAGTTGGGAGCTTTTAAAGCCTCTGCACGTGCTCAGTGACAACCTCTTCTGGCCAGAGGAGCAGCTTGTGGCCAGGCTGTGCTGCTGCAGTGTCTAGGTAAGGGGATGGGAGGAGGTGATTGGGGACAGGGCAGGATCAGGCCAGCTGGAGGGTGTGGGGGGGTGAGATAGGACTGGCCTGGGGGGGGGTGACAGGAGAGCAGGGGGGCTGGATCGGGCCAGCTAGGAGGGATTAAGGGGGGGCGGGATCAGACTGCCTGGGTGGGTGATTGAGAGAGCTGGGGGGCAGGATCGGGCTGGTGGGGGGACCCTCACTGGCCTTAAGGGGGCACACACCAGCACAAGGGGAGTCTGAAAATTTAGGGGGTTCCAGGGCCCTCCAAATTATACTTTAAAACCTGGGAGGCAGGAGCTGAGGTGCAGAAGGAGGCCCACCCATGCAGGGGGGCACCTGATTAGGAGGGTTCTGAGGCCTGCCAAATTATACTTTAATCCCTGCCGTGTCCCCTATATTGCGAACCCCAGCTCCATCCCACTTCTCCAGTCTCTGGACATAGCTTCTTTCTAAAGTAGTTTTATCTTTCTTGGTTTTTCCACTATCATTTAGGAAACAGAAATGGAGGTTCTCTACCTAGACAGAGCGAAAGGCAGTCCCTGTCCTAAAGCGTTTACAGTCTTAGACAAGACCAAAGGATGAGTGGAAGGGAGTATTGGCATCTCAATTCTTCAGATGGAGAACTGAGGCACAGAGACACCCAGGGTATATCTACACCATGGGCAGCAGCATGTCTCAAAATCTGGGTATACAGATTTCATTCATGATAGCATGCTAAAAACAGTGGTACAGATGTTGCAACTCAGGGTGGAGGTTAGGCTGTGAAATCTGTTAGGCTTCATGTCTGTAAAGCTACATTTACCATGAGCCCCACAAGCTTTGAGACTCACTGCAGCTTGCTGTGTAGACAAACCCCAAGAGTCACACAGGAATACTCTGACAGAGTTGGAACTGAACCCTTGACCCAGTCCAGTGTTTTTATCTCAAGATTATGCCTCCTGTCTATAATTAATATCTTGTGCAGAAAAAGAGGATCAAAGAGCTTGTAATGCAGTACAGTACTAGGAAACTTGGTCTTCAAGCTCATTTAAATTTTAAAGGTAGACACCTGTGGCAACACTATACTGAAAATATTGAAATTCAATATGTAAATTAAAAGCTACTTTCCCAGGTTTTTTTTTTTTTTTTTTTAAAAACTATCTATATATCATTTGGAGTCCTTCATTTCAATCTTTTGGTCACCACATCACTTCACATCTGCTTTTGCATTTACATGTGGGGTCCATCTGACAAAAACAATTGGTGAAGTAATGGCCTTTAATTGAAATGCAGTCAGGTTTTCTGCTCTATTTTAGAAAGCAACCACTGTAGTAGACCAGTGAGAACTTCCACCTATTCTCAGACTGCAGGAGTTTTAACAATCTATTGCACTATGAACAGTACATGCTAACAAATATTCACATACTCTGCTAAAGAATTCTTGCTTTGTCTTGAGGAAACGAAGTCCTGTACCGTGTGGGAAATGATGTCTCCTGAAAGAAATTTATAGCCACGATTGTTTAAAAGAAATGAAAAATATATCATTAGAATATTTTTAACAAAAAGACTCAATTGTTTTATACTTTCCTTTCAGACTAACACTGACAGTTCACAGAAGTTATAAATTCTGGACTGAGATTTGGGTTATTTCTTCTAAACAAGTTTGCCTAACTGTGTGTATTATTGTGGTCATAACTGAAAACAACTTAATGATGCATCTTATTTGAATGAATTGTTAGATCTAAAAATGTCCTAAACTGAAAATACTGTGTAGTTTCTGGTAAGGATCTAAGATTTTATTTGTAAGTAACTGGTGAGAGTAACTTTATTTGCATCAAAGGTAGCTTTATTTCTATATTTGTCCTGAGGGTAGCACATAATATAAGTTACCAAGACTGACTGACTATGTAATAACTGTCCTAAATCGAGTTAGATACTTCCCTGAAATACTCTGTGCTATGACAGACAAGCACTGCCCTAATGATTAAAACAACCCCCTTACAAAATCCCACACAGTTTTCACCCTGGTATACAATAATCATTTCAGGTGGCTGGTTCCTGGCTGCCAAAGAGGGTGAAAGGGGCATTATTTGTTTCCATGTCACCTCATATTCATTTTACCACTGAGGACTGGCTGTGAACCACTAGGGGAACTAACTGTCTGACGATGGCCCTAATGAACAGTAGTTTGGCGGTACGTCCCGTCACCCACTCTGGTGATCTGTTTATGTGATGAGGATGTACATCACTGAATTTATCCTCTTCGACAGAGTTAACATGTAGTCAGTTGCCATCACTGATAGGTGTAACTCACCAGGCTTTTATTCTAAGCTGTGGTATGGCTGTAACCAATCCAATCCCAAACAAATGGGATCCCATTTCAACAGGGGTACCTGGAGAATAGGCGTTCTTTGAAGTGATATTTCCTTTTCCAAAGAGACTCTTGCTCAGGAAGAAAGAGTGGAATAATACCAGCAGCCTCAACACTAAATAAATCTTCAGCGTTGGAAATCTCAGCATCCCCATATACCTGTAGTATTATGACTTACCTGGTCATCCCTAATTGATTTGTATCATCTCTGGGAGTCAAGTATCAGAGTGCTCCCTCCCTCCTTGCACATCCCTAAAATTCAAAGCCCTATCTGAACACCTTATTAAATTTGATAGAGACTGCCTTTCTAGTAGCTCTGATATCTCTGATTGTAGGTTTTTTTTCTTGTATATTTCCTGCTCCCTTGGGGCTCCTGTACCATCTAAAGGCTAACTTGACAGCATCTTGTCAATTTCCAAAGGGATAGCTGTGTTAGTCTAGTCCAGCAAAAAAACCAAGGAGTCATGTGGCACTTTAAGACTAACAGATTTATTTCTCGCATGAGCTTTCGTGGGAGAAAATCCCACTTCATCAGATGCTTGACAGCAGTCAAAGATCTAATTGAAAATGGTTCAGCTATTTAACATCACATGCCACCCTCAGAGAAAAATCTCAGCAGGTCTAAAACCATGGATATTTCAAAACAAAATAAAATGCCAGGAATTATAAAATTCATTACTTCCATGAGTTAAAGAAAGAAAGAAAAATCCAGCCATATGTAGAGTTGTAGTATCGGTGAACACGTGGCTTATGAGGAGTGGGAAAGTAAATAAGAGCTGATTGACACGTAGTCTATACTCTGAGGCTGCTGGTCCTTCTGCAATGCTAAAGACCCAATGAGCTGTTACTATGGTTTCTGAAGACATAGAGTGTTATGAAGATCTAGCTCTTCTTCCTCCCTATAAGGTTCATGTATCCATTGTCATGGTTTCCTTCTGTTGTTCATTATAGTCAAAAATGGCAATGCCTGCTCTTTGGTCATGTCTCTGGGATGGACAAAAACAACCCACATCACACTGTGCTCAGGTGTGTGCACTAATCTTACCTGATGCAGCCCCAGAGATTCATGGATGTACAGGATTGATTCACACTGTACAATGCCTTGTGTGATGTCAAAAACCATGATCACTCTGGCTGGTCCACCAGTTGCCAGTAGACTCTGGTGGTTGATGCTGATGCTTTTATGTACACTTGTTACTACGAATAGTATACAGGACAAACAGGATTAATGCTGGCCTACAAACATTAACAAAGAGGGAGAAAGGAGGTCTACTATGCTGCTTATAGTTGCTTGTAGTTCATTAGATCAGATGGCTTTGAAAGTTTCATTTAATCAAGAAAAAGGGTCTCAGGAGATGTTTCTCTTATAAACAGAACTGAGACAATTTATGGTTAGCAAGTTTGATGTTTGGGCAAAGATTGGGAATTGCAGATTTGGATAAGCTTTTACAAATATGAAAATAAGTCAATCAAAACATCATAACCTATATTAGGGTTTCTATTAGAGGCATACAGTTAAAAGCTATCTACATTTTGGATATATTTGAAGTTCAGATACCACAGGCACAACAAAAATATTAAAATTGTTGTCCAAGTTTAATTCTGGTCCTGTCTTGAGCTCTTTTCTAATTCCTTCACAGGGGCAATTACCAATGGGCCCTGTGCCTATGGGCCCACCATGATATGGGGGTCCTCTGCCCTAAGGGCACTGGGGAGTAGTGCAGGCCATCTGAGATGCTGGTTTTGCACTTTGCTCCTGGCCCCTCCCTAGGCTGGCCAGTCTGCCCCAGGAGTCGGCAGGCCAGCCCAAAAGCCAGGCTCTGAGCAATATGCGGTGTGGCCTCCAGAACAGACTTTGGGCTGCACTGGAAGCTGCACTGTGAATGCCAGTCAGCCCCACTACCCCAGGGACTGACCAGCTAGGCTCTGGCCCTGGCCTCCCCATACCAACCAAGTGCTGACCTGTGGGCAGGGGAGGGGACTACCATTGGAGGGGAAACCCACCAGCTGGGGAGGTCCAGGGGCCCTGCAGCCCCTGATCTGTTTGATCCTTCAGTGAACTCCTTTGCATATGTCAGTAAATCTTGCTTTTGCTGTTCAAATGATAAAAAGAACAAGAGTGAGATTATTTTTCATACTCTGAGACAGTGGGATTAAAACACTAAGCAGTTCCACAGGATAAGAGGCAGAAACAAAGGAAACACACCAGAGATTCTCAAAAGGCCAGAGCAATTGTAATTGTTATACCACAATCTGAAGGCAAAATTTAGTTGTGTGTATACTGATGGTCTTGCTTCCTTAGGACTCTTTAACCTTCTTCAATTGCACCTGGGTTCCAGACAGCTGACATGCAGATTCCAGCTAGCTAAAAGACATTAAAACAAACAAGGAATCTTGTGTCACTTAAAGACTAACAAATTTATTTATTGCATGAGCTTTTGTAGGAGAAAATCCCACTTTGCCAGACCATGTGATTCTTCCTTAAGTTGTAGTATGGGTGAGAGAGAAGGAGGGGGAGCCATCTAGTGAGGATGGTTGTAAAGGAACTGGTTTGAGCCTTGTGAGATCTAGGTCCAGGTCTCAACTCTGTAATAGATATCCTGAGTGAGCTTGGGGAATTTGCTTGCTCTGTGCATTGATTCTCCCTTTGTAAATTGGGCATAATACTTCCTTGCCCCCACAGAACTGTTGAAATGATCGATTAATGTTTGTAAGATACTCAGATGTGATGATGCATGCTCATAGATGGCCCATGGCAAGGTCATTTCTAGTGCCCTGTAGAAGAGATCTTCTTTAGCTCACATCATTAGTAGAAATCTGTGGTTTTGGATCTCTCATATTGGGATTTTAGTCATCCCTCTTAGGAGCATGTGTATGATTTATCTTATTGTGTATGTTTTCAGATATTTCCATAATGGTATAGCTAATAGACAAAAGGGAGTTGCAGCCTTCTGGACTAATTACTTTTAGTATTGCCCAAGGGAAGTTTTCTTACTTTCCGTGTGTCATGGTTGCTACAGAAAGATATTGTCAGGAAAAACAATATTGGGCAAGCGCTGGAGGAAAAATAGGGAAAAAGCTTTGAAATCATAAAAATGTAGGACTAGAAAGACTCTTGGTAGGTCATCTAGAACAATCATAGAATCTTAGAAACTGGAAGAGATCATGAGAGGTCATCAAATTCAGTCCCCTGCACTCATGGCAGGACCAAGTACCCTCTTAAACACTCCTCTGTGTTGAGGCAGAACTGATCATTATCTAGACAACTCCAAACTGGTGTTGAGCTAACATGATCTTAAAAACCTCCAGTGACAGAGTCCACAACCACCCTAAGTGATTTCATTTCACAGTTACCCTTACAGTTAGAAAGATTTTCAAAATGTCTCACCTAAATGTCCCTTACTGCTATTTAAGCCTATTGCTTTCTGTCCCATCCTTAGTGGTTAAGGAGAACGCTATCACCTTCCTTTGTATTAACAACGTTTTATATACTTGATGACTGTGTTCATGATCTCCCTCAATCTTCTCTTTTCCAGACTAAATAAACCCAGCTTTTGAACTCTTTCCTTATAAGTCATGTTCTCTTGATTGTTAAACATTTTTGTTGCTCTCCTCTGGATTTTCTCCAGTTTTCCATATCTTCTTCCACAGTGTGGTGCCTAGAGCTAGACAGAGTACCCCAGCAGAGGCTTTATCCGCTCTGAATAGAGTGGAAGAATTACTTCTAGCATCTTGCTTAAAACACTACTGCTAATACATCCCAGAATGATTGCTTGCTTTGCAACAGCATTGTATTGATGACTGTCATTTATAACCCATAGATAACTTTTCTGCAGGACATCTTCAGGGGCAGTTATTCCCCCCCCTTTTGTATTGATTATGCTACTTGATTATTTCTTCATAAGTGCAATCCTCTGCATTTGTCCTTATGAAATTTCATTTTCGTTATTTCAAGCCATTTCTCCAGTTTGTCAAGATTATTTTAAATTCTATTCCTCCCCCCCCCCAATTCTTTCAACTCTTTCCACAAATTTTATAAGTGTACTCTCTGGCTGTGTTCACACAGCACTTTTGTTTCGAAACAACCTCGTTGTTTCGAAACAAAAAAAAAACATGTTCACACGACGCACAGTTGTTTCGAAACAAGTTAAACCCCATTTGGGGTCAAAACAACCTTGTTTCGAAACGCTTGTTTTGAAACAACACGTGAACATGTTGTTTCGGAACAATAGGTTCCGAAACAACATTTAAAGGGCTGCCCCCTCAGCACCCTGGCCAGGGAACACTCAGCACCCTGGCC